>OY755243.1:87380070-87555861 GCA_963576725.1 Azorinus chamasolen | reverse complement strand
AAAGCTCCTATAAGAGCTTTCTGCATAACTTTCGTCCTGCATTAAGCTACCACCTGCCTTTGCCACTGTGAATTATGTCCCTTTTTGCCGGTCGCATTAAAGGAGTTTTACTGTTTATCATATGGACACAGAAAGTTTTGGCCATGAAAGAGACTAGAATCATATCTGTATTAGTTCACAAGCAAACAGATCAGACTCTTATTTGACGGGGTCATTCAGGAGCCATCTAATAAAGTCTAGTATGCTTGCAAAGGCGTTAAAATAAGACAAAGGGTTAAAACGGATTTATTTCCACTTGAATACCCAGAGGTCCAGATAAGATGCGCAACTTAAAACATTTTTCAACGGCGGGCATATAGTAATCGCATTGTCTGTCCTTCCATCTGTCCGTCTGTCCTTCCATCCGTCCGTCCGTCCCAATGTTCGTGTCCCTTCTATAACTTTTTTATCTGTGAATAGATTTCAAAATAACCTGGCACAAATGTCCACCACACAAAGACAATGTGTCGCGTTTAACTCCCTGGTCCATGGGTCAAAGGTCAAGGTCACAGGGTACAATTTTGGGGGCATTTGTCACGTGACCGTTACAGCTCTTGTTTCACTACAGAGTGGTCACAACACAGGGTTTGGTGGAGAAATGATTATTTTAGTATCTGAGATCGCAGATTTATCTGTTGCTCTGGGCCACCAAAATAACATAAGTTCACAAAACGAAAAACGAACCATCGTTACACAGCTACAAACAATATGTAAGCTGACAAAACACAAAAGACAGACACACGATCTTAATGAATTCTCACCTCGTGTTTATATTTACAAGAATTCGTGACTTTGTGAATAATCATTAACTATCTCTTTTATAATGACCACGGAACAAAAGGATTTTTTATATTATGCCAGAAACTAGAATACGACCTATTTATGTTATAAGCAAACCCTGTTCAGATCGTTCCTATACCGCATCCGTTCTGATATGGGTCTATTCTGTTGGCAAAGGCATGAACAAAACGTTTACATCAGGTAAATCGATCATTTTTCCCATTCAAGGCCAGAATAATGCGATAACTTTACATCCATCGTAACCCCATAACCCCTTTTGAAACAATATGTAAGATAAATTTATTGATTATTGGAACTTACTCTGCACAAAAAAGAATACTTTATAGGGAAAAACCGTGGTACCTTTTATTTGTCAAAATCCAGTCCAGTTTTATCGGGACTTAGGCCATCAATGTGCTTATTTTGTCGATTGCATACGTTCCCCCCAGCTGTCTGTACCATAGATAATCCTGGCCGGATTACCGTATATCGCCCCTCTCCAAGTTACAAAGCCCTGAGGATCAAAACATTAGTTAAACCCTGTCTATAGCGACTGTATAATGAATAATGTTGTGATATATAAGAGCAGATGGTTGCTTATTGCAGGGCGAAGGTAATGCAGAAAGCTCCAGATGAGCTTTCTGCATAAACTTCCATCCTGCATCAAGTTACGGTCTACCATGAAAACCAAGCATTAGACATGTTTTGGATGGTCGCTGTAGACAAGTTTTACTGAAGTAATTGCAAGCCAGTAAAGCCAGACATACTAGTTTGCTCACAATTTATAATATATAGATGTCGTATAATCAATATCGCCTTAACCCATTACCTCATAGACTATTTTAGACCCGATCTCTTTGAATAAATATATCGAAAAAGAGCATTAACTAGAGAAAAGGAGAAATTTAGAATTGTGTGGTTTGAAACCATTGTGATAAACAGAGCATTTGCTCCTATAGGAGCAAATGCTCTATTTATCACAATGGTTTCACCAGGTGACTTTTGCAGAGGCGGCAAAAGGCGACAATACGAGGGAATGGGTTAACCCTTTACTCAATGAACATGTAAGAAATAACGACATCATGAACATCAATAAGATTCATTTTTATGATGGCATATAAACACAGGAAATGTTGACTATGGCAGAAACTGTGGAATCATAGCTATATAATATCATAAGCAAACAGAGCAGACCCTGATCAGTCGGCTCCTATAGACGCCGTCTGATTCGCGTCTACTCATTTTGAAAATGCATAAAAGGTGTGTTAATGGAGAAAAGGGTTAAGTATTTAAACAAAGATATTGAATCAAATACCAAGAGCTGTATGACGACACGACGCACTACTATTCGAAGTGTTGTCTGATAAGTGAATGGTACGTGGTGAGGATTATCTGACCGTTACTCATTATCTGTCTAACAATGACCTGGATGTAAACAGTTTGGACCCAGATGAGACGTCGAATAACTCGGCGTCTCATTAGGATCCAGTCTATTTGATATTAGGTCGATAATATCTCATAATAGAATCGGGCGTAAACAAAACTGAACATGTCCAAATTTAAGTGGGTGAGGCAGTTGTGTTTAAGGCACCGCAAGACTACATAGGTTATATAGGAGAACAGAAGGATACAGGGGGAAAGTTGACGGACCTACATCTCATTACATCGAGACAAAACAAATATGGGGTAGGGATCCAGAAACTTAACACCCGCTGGAGAATCAGGAGTGCAGAAACTTCAGTTTACGTTAAACAATTTAGTAGCCTCTATATAAAAGCATGTGGTTACTTATTGAAGGGCAAAAGTAATGCAGAAAGTCATTGAATGAGGTTTCTGCATTACTTTTATCCTGCATTAAGCTCCCGTCTGTTTTAAACTATACTTCTTTTGAGTAGTCATATTAGTGAGACTTTACTGGACATGCATCTGTTGAGTACTATAACACTGGTACTAGGGTAGCACACTTCCCTAACATGTCTGCGGCTGGCAGCTATAACACTGGTACTAGAGTAGCACACTTCCCTAACATGTCTGCGGCTGGCAGCTATAACACTGGTACTAGAGTAGCACACTTCCCTAACATGTCTGCGGCTGGCAGCTATAACACTGGTTCTAGAGTAGCACACTTCCCTAACATGTATGCGGCTGGCAGCTATAACACTGGTACTAGAGTAGCACACTTCCCTAACATGTCTGCGGCTGGCAGCTATAACACTGGTACTAGAGTAGCACACTTCCCTAACATGTCTGCGGCTGGCAGCTATAACACTGGTACTAGAGTAGCACACTTCCCTAACATGTCTGCGGCTGGCAGCATCTCAATCTACACTATACAGTTGAACTTCGATATCACGAACTCAGATAAATCGAACTTTGGTAAAATCGGGTCCTTCAAAACTTTACAATATAGAATAGTTCTAAAATGCATCACAACGCACATCTAGAAACTTATATGATAGCTTAGTGTAGGTCTAAAGTAATGCTGAAAGCTCCTACAGGAACTTTCAGCATTACTTTAGACCTGCATTAAGCTATGAACTTTAGAAATCGAATAACTCGAACTTCTGTTATCTAGAACTAATTTGTACGGTCCCTTGAAGGTCGATATATCTAAGTTGAACAATATACGCAGATTTTACATGCACGCAAAACCGATTTTAAATAACACCTAATTGATAGATGGAGTTAAAAGGGACTGAAAAAAGGGCTGCATAGGCTCCTTATATGGTACATGACAAATGTTTACAGTTAGTACGTGTATAAAAAACTAATTAACCCATTACCTATTCAATATTCAAGGAACAATAACATCATTATAATATTTATTAGCTGAAGATTAATGTAAAACTTTTTCTACAAAAACTGCCATAAGGAAACAGAGCAGACCCTGATCAGTCGGTCCTATAGCAGCCGTCTGACCTGGGTCTACTCAGCAGAGTGTTTGCAAATGCGTGAAAAGTGTTTATATGAAGGATATGGTTAAGTATATTGTTGAAGTGGACAGGAGTTGTGTGGCTTAGCTGATACTTCTTGACGCTGGGAAAGTACTTATCACTTGATAAAGTAACTGTTAAACAGTAAACCCCCAATAAACTGGAATTCTAGTAGAGAAGAATTTAGATACTTTTAGGCTAGTGGCTGCTTAACCCTTTCGCTGCCAATGCCGGATATGTGATTACCTATGCAAATAGTTTGTGTGTTGCTGTTACTATGTTTTTGAAACAAAAATGTAGAAAATGAAAATAAATGTAGCAGACGACAAATTTAGCAGACGACATAATTGGGCAGCGAACGGGTTAATGCAGGATGAACGTTATGCATAAAGCTCATATAGGAATTTTCTGCATGACTTTTATCCTGCATGAAGTTGCCACCTGTTTCCATGACCGATGTTTATGCTAAATTTAACGTCCGGTTTAGGGAGGTTTTACTGTAACCATGTTCGGATATTGGACTACTTGTTATATTGAATTGCCTATTAACAAACAACTCATGGCTAACCCTTTAACCTAGAGATGCCTTTAACTCATTTCCAAACAGGACAGACCCAGTTCAAACGCATTCTGAATGAGCCACCTTACCAGTGTCTGTTCTAATATTACTGATGAAATAATAATAATATAGATGTTATTATTCTGTTTCCGTCATGGACACAGGTTCCTTTGTTCATTATACATGCAATTATAAAAAACGACAGCCATTTATTTTTTTGATGCATTCATTATATCTGAATGAATATTCACCAGGTAAAGGGGTTAAGGGTCATTATGATAATATCATAGAGATACTTTCTATAGTTATCGAAAAGGAATCTTCATTACAAATGTAACAGAAGTCAAATTTAAAAAGGGGGCATAACTTAGTGATTATCCAGCCTATATGTAGTCGTAGTTATAAGAGTCTGTTAAACTAAAACATCTAATGTCTCCAATCAATTCTTTGAAGTTTCATTGCAATATAGTGTAAAGTTCGGAAAGAAGAGCTTTCATAAAAAAGGGGTAGACACATTCGAAAAGATGTCGTAATTGTGTAAAATATCAAGTCACAGTTATGGAACTTGCCATATAGGTTTACAGGTTGATGAACCTAATTAAGTGTGTAAAGTTTTAAACTAATACATTCTATGGTTTCTGAATGTAAGGCACTTTATGAACATAATTATATTAACCTAAAAACTAAATCGAGAAGGGGTATACGTCTGTATATTTTCAATCCAGAGTTATGGAATTTGTTACACAATATCTCCTGATGGCACTGAAAAAAATCACAGTTTTACAGTTTCAAGACAAACTGTTGTATATTTTCCGAGAAACGATTCTTCATAAAACCGTGTCTACGCCGATACCGACGCCATTTCGGGTAGAATAGTCGAGCTAACAAAAAGGAATATTAATGTACAGTAAACCACCCTCTAAACCGTATTTTTAAATAAAGAACAATTAAGGTCTTTATATGCAGATGGCTGCTAATGCGGGTTACATGTAAATGTCATGTAAAAAGCTCACAGAACAGCTGCATGACTTTCAACCTGCATTAAGCTCCCATCTGGCTGAAAGATAACGGCTGGTACTAATTTTAACGTCCGGTTTAGAGGGGTTTTATTGTATACCCGGATAGGCAAAGCGATGTAAAAAGAACATGTTTTCCTACTATGACAGTGCATTCGACCTGGCACTGACACAATTTCATACCAAGGCCAGATGCCGGAGAAATCGGTGTGGGGTTAATATTCAATTTCTGTTATTTAACTGAATGATCATTTGAATTATTTAACTGAATGATCGTTTGAAAAAAAAGTTCTGTAACTAAATATACCAGCCCTCCTAAAAAGCATAGGAACAACAGCAGGAAGAAGACGTCACGGCATTGTCGCTGGTCCTGGCACGGTTCTGTCTCGGGAATCGGCCTGTCCGAGTCTGACACCTGAAACCCGACAGAAGTAAACGATTGAACATGTCTAATGCGTCGATGGCGTAGTTTCTTAGGTGGTAGTTTCTAAGGCAGGTGGTAGTTTAATGCAGGTCAAAATTAATACAGAAACCCATTTTTCTGCATTACTCTTGCCCAACATTAATAAGCAACCACTTGCTTTTTAAAAAAACAACAACAACCCATGTTTAAATGAATTGTCGCTTAACCCTTTCGCTGCCAATGCTGAATCTGTGACTACCTACGCAAACAGTTTGGATCCAGATGAGACGCCGAGTAACTCGGTGTCTCATCAGGATCCAAACTGTTTGTTACTGTTACTATGTTTTTGAAACAAAAATGAAGAAAATCAAAAGAATGAAAATTTGTAGCAGACGACAAAGTTAGCAGACGACAGAGTTTGGCAGCGAAAGGGTTAAGGCAGTTTCTTCTGTATATCAGTTTGTGTTTGAATTAGTAATAGCTTAATTCTGGTCCATTAGTACTTGACTTTGATATTTGTATATATGTATTATACTACCAGCTTTATTTGTATTAATAACTTGCACAAACGTAGTGGGCTCGCTATTTAGACAATTAAAGTTAATTGTTGTAAATGTATTTATTACACTGTTGCGTTTTATCTTAAAATAGAAATACATGTCCGTTATCGTGTATACACGTGTAATATACTCCGTATAGAATGACATATAGCAAACAGAAGTGACCGTTTTGGACCGGAAGTTGGATGCCGTAAATAAATGTAATATACCATTTTTGTAACCGTCCAAAATAATGTAAAGCAAAGAAGAGACCATTTTTAATTATCCGTCATAAAACATGTACATCATTATCATACACTGTTTTTGTTTAACTAGTAATAAGCATACTCTATTAATCTCGAATCTCGTAATAAGCCTACATTATTAATCGCGTATCTCATTCTAAGTCTAGTAGCACTGTCCGTTCCAGTAAATCCACATTTTAACCCCTTCCCTGTTGAAGGTTCATTTAAGAAATAAACATTATGAATATTTGTTAGCTGATTCTATATAATGGCATATGTACACTTTTTGATAAGGCCTCTTATTATTTCATAAACAAATAGAGCAGACTCTGATTAGTCAAAGTCTACAGGAGCCTTTTGCTCTAGATCAACTGTGTTTGCAAAGACGCGAAAAGGCGTTTGTATAACGGAAAATGCAAACTGTCTCAAGTAAAAATAGAAAAGAAACTACCATTTTAATAAACACAACTCCATTGCCATCAGATCAAAATAGAATATTCCCCCAACTCTTTCAACTGACTCATTGCTAAGAAAGCAACCTTGACACAGACAACGATGTACGCACACTCATAAAACTCTTTCAATGCTAAATAAGATTTGCCTGTTAAAATTGTCGTCTCCTAGTGTATTATAAGTACATTTTTTCTCACGTATCTTTTTTTTTTAAATTATATTTCGGTGTCTGTGTATCAAACAGTTTGGATCCTGATGAGTGGCCAATGAATGGTGTATTAACTGTTTGTAAAGGTCGTCAATAATTTATCTACGTGTGTTCAAAGGTTTGGACGGTGAACTCTTAACTGAATCCTCAAATGGACTGATCCAAAATTCAAACAGGTCAAGCTTATGGTGAATATTTAGGGATTTGTCTAAAGAAAAGTGTAACATGACAAACAGTGCAGATCCTGATGAGAGAGCTCGTCTAAGAGTAATCTAATCTGGGTCTACACTGTTTGCAGTGACTCGTGCCATGCACTGTAAGGGTTAGTGACATGCAGTATGCTTGTACATACATAGGTTGTCCCCAAATTAATGATATTAATCTTTAATATGCTGGACATTTTAGCACAAATATATTTCAACTTCAATTTAAAAATATTAATGTTTGAGCTATTTCGCTACCAGTTTATAATCCATCAAGCCATGTCCTCTGGTGGTGAAATGTTGATTACATTTGTAAACTGTGTGCGGAAGAGACGTCGAATAAAATAACTCTGTGTCTCATCAGGATCCAAACTGTTTGAAACTCTGGTAGAGTTTCTGTTAAGATAATGAAGAAATCGTGGTTTTTAGAAGTAAAAGTTGGCAATGAAGATCCCCAGGGTTGAAAGGATTGAACCGTGTAACAAACAGTTTGGGTCCCGACGATATATTGTCCTCTTTCACGATGTCTCATCTGAATTAGAATTAGTTCTAAAATGAAATCAAGGTTTCGCTTGTAGCTCACGCTAAACGTTTTAACTCTTTCGCTGCTAATGTCACATCTGCCATTACCTATGCAAACAGTTTGGATCCAAGAGAGACGCCGAGTAACTCGTCGTCTCATTAGGATCCATACTTTTTGTTACAGTAACTATTTTATGAAAAAAAAAGAAACAAACAAGATGTGTTTGTGAAACATTATGCCCCCGCCCAATTTGACCTTTGACCCTGAAAGATGACCTTGACATGTCACCCCTCAACATGCATACCAAATATCAAGTCTCTATCTCTACTGATTCAAAAGGCATGGCCAATGTTAAAGTCGGTGAATTGACCTATATTTTTGACCCCTGACCTTGAAGGATGACATTGACCTTTGACATATCAAAATGTTCGGCTTTATGAGATACCTATACATTCCAAATATCAAGTCTCTAACTTTACTGGTTCAAAAGTTATGACCAATGTTATAGTTGATGTCAAACAGACACACAGACAAATGGAAAAACAGACAGACAGACAGGGCAAACACAATTTGCCCCCCCCCCCCCCCCGGATCTGATCGGGGGAAGGGCATAAAAATACAGATCTGGGGGCATAAAAAATAAAATTGTAGCAGACGACAAAGTTTGCAGACGACAAAAGTTGGCAGCGAAAGCGCTAATAATACAAATATATATATAAGCAATGAAACCTCGCAATAAGAACCATTATATGTGCACGAGACAATTAAATCTATCCTAATTACTCTAACTACTCGGACACTCAATTTTTCCTCTTCACCAATTTGTATAGCTGAATTAGGTACAATTGTGATAACTTAAATTACACTGACACAGTTTAAAATACAAAATAGAGTAGGCTCCGGTCAAACGGCTTCTTCGGAACTCGTTTGGTCTGGGTCTGCTCTATTTGCTTATGCTTGACTGTCCTATTAGGGTATGTAGATGAACATTGTAGCCCGTGTTGAAAGGTGTCTACATTCGAGTTATTTTAGTCTTTGACTAGTTGCTCCTTTTTTAATTACAGTTTTTTTTCTAATTTACATAGTGTAAACCAAATCATGCTAGAAAACAATGAACTGTTCATGAAATAAAACTCCGTAGCTAATGCTCACCATATGACTCGAATATGAAAACAAGATGTGTTTGTGAAACACTATGCCCCCCAATATGACCTTTGACCTTGATGTATGACCTTGAATTTAATAAGTCACCCTAAAAATGGTGCTGATCACTCCTATGAAGTTTCATGAAAATCCGATAAAATATTTTGGGGAAACCCCGCGAACAAAATTTCCATGTAAAAATCATCAAACCGGAACAGGACTAAGATATGCTCAACTAGGCATGATGCTTATCAATCCTATGGAATTTAATGAATATCCAATCTACTTAAAGTTTTTGGAGAAACCCTGCAGACAAAATGTCCATGTAAAAAGTCCCATAACTCTGCGGAAAATGGGAGGCAATAACTCCAATATTATTGAGGCCAGAGTTATGATACTTGTGCATAACACTTCCTTCCATCATGCTCTTTCCATACATGAAATGTAATTTCAATAGCATCAGTAGAGCAGGAGTTATTGATAGGACAAAAATGTAAAAAAGGGTATTAACTCCAAAAGTATTGAATCCATAGTTATAGCCCTTATACATGACACTTTCTCTCATCATGCTCTATCAATGTATAAAGTTTCAATCAAATGGCATTAGCCATGTCGAAGTTATTGTCCGGATAAGAAAGTGTGATAATTGACCTTGAATTGTGAACATGACCTTGAATTGTGACCTTGACCTTTGGCCCACGTGCCTGAATCCTACTGTCTGCACATCGCCTTGTTATGGAGAACATTTGTGCTACAGCATTTTGAAATCCTTTCAAGGGTTTAAGAGATATGGAGCGGACACGAAGGGTGTGGCTTAAAACATCTGACCTTGAATTGTGACCTTGACCTTTGACCCATGTGCCTGAATTGAACGCTCTGCACCTCGTCTTGTTGAGTCGAACATTTGTGCCAAAGCATTTTGAAATCATTCAATATTTGTGAGAGATATGGAGCAGACACGAAGGGTGTGGCTTAAAACATTTGACCTTGAATTGTGACCTTGACCTTTGATTCATGTGCCTGAAACGAACGCTCTGCACATCGTCTTGTTGAGTCGAACATTTGTGCCAAAGCATTTTGAAATCCTTCCATATTTGTGAGAGATATGGAGCGGACACGAGTGAGACAGACAGACGGACGGACGGACAGCCGAACAGACAGAAAGATGTACAACTCGACCAAAAACAATATGTCTCCTCATTATAAATGGGGAAGACATAATTATCACCAATTTAAATTAGACCCGTAATTTTACCTTTGACATTGGTGTATGAATTTGGCCTTAATAAGTCAACCCTAAAAGGTTCGCCTCCATAAGTTACACAGGCATGCCAAGTTTGAGGTATGTATGTTGAACGACGACAAAATTATCGCCAATCTAAATTTGACCCGTAATTTGACCCTTGACCGTGGTGTATGACATTGATCTTAATAAGTCACCCCTACAAATGTTCGACTTCATACGTTGCACATGCATACCAAGTTTGAAGTATGTATGTGCAATTGCTACAAAATTATCGCCAGCGTTAAAGTTCGGGACAAACCAACAAACATGGCAAAAACAATAAACCCTAACACCCCCTCCCCTGATGAGGGGGGGGGGGTAATTTAAACGACTGTACTATATTGGATTTGAATAAAAGTATAATCCAAGACAAGAGGGGCCATGGAGGAGTCGTTCTAATCCGGGAGTGAACTATTTGTCATTCAAAATCCTCGAGCAAATTTAAGCTTATCATAGTCGGAATCTATAAATAAACAAGAGAGTCGTCCCCAAAGTGTTTGACACCGAAATGCATTTTGGCGGAAAAACAATACAATGTAATGCAGGTGTAACATGAAATTTTGATGCTGTTAAAAATGACACAGGAGTCAGTTCTTAACATTAGAAACAGAACCTTTGACGATTATGATAGCTAAGAAGCAATGAAGACCCAGTAGCTCCTACAGGAGCTGTCTGATGGTCTATATTGTTATAATGCTGTAATTCATCTCAAAGTTCTGACACTGCAAGTATTTGAACAGCGTGGTCTACCCATGTACGAATAGTATTTAGAGCTCTTTATAATGTCTGATTCATGCTAATGTAGTAGCAAACAGTGTAGACCCTGTAGTTTGATTGGGTCTACACTGTTTGCCTAAGCATACCTGTCCAATACTTACAAATTACAAATTTGGAATCTGCAACTGATAAGGTATAGGAGATATGCTCCGGACAAGCTTTTAGTAAAATCAAGGTCAAAGGTCAAGGGCACATTGACCTGAAAATGGTACGCGACACTCCGCCATCCCAAGATGAACTCACACACCAAATTTGGAATCCGTAGCTGGTAAGGTATAGGAGATATGCTCTGGACAAGCTTTTTGTATCTGGTAAGGTATAGGAGATATGCTCCGGACTGTAAAATTGAGGTCAAAGGTCAAGGTCAAGGTCAGTGATCTGAAAATGGTACACGCCCACTCTCTGCCATCCCAAGATGAACTCACAAACCAAATTTGGAATCCGTAGCTGGTAAGGTATAGGAGAAATGCTCCGGACAAGCTTTGTGTAAAATCGAGGTCAAATGTTAAGGTCACAGTGACCAGAAAATGGTACGCGACACTCCGCCATCCCAAGATAAACTCACACACCAAATTTGGAATCCGTAGCTGGTAAGGTATAGGAGATATTCTCTAGACAACCTAAAATCGAGGTCGATGGTCAAGGTCAAGGTCACAGTGACCTGAAAATGGTACGCGACGCTCCTCCATCCCAAGATGAACTCACACACACCAAATTTGGAAGCCTTAGCTGGCAAGGAGATATGCTCCGGACAAGCTTTTTGTAAAATCGAGGTCAAATGTCAAGGTCAAGACCTGAAAATGGTACGCGACACTCCGCCATCTCAAGATGATCTCACACACAAAATTTGGAATTCGCAGCTGGTAAGGTATAGGAGATATGCTCCAGACAAGCTTTTTGTAAAATCGGTCAAAGGTCAAGGTCACAGTGAACTGAAAATGATACGCAACACTCCGCAATCCCAAGATGAACTCACACCAAATTTGGAATCCGTAGCTGGTAAAGTATAGGAGATATACTCCGGACAAGCTTTTTGCAGCTGGTAAGGTATAAGCTTTTTGTAAAATCGAGGTCAAAGGTCATGGTCAAGGTCACAGTGACCTGAAAATTCTACGCGACAATCCGCCATCTCAAGATGAACTCACATACCAAATTTGGAATCCGTAGCTGGTAAGGTATAGGAGATATGCTCCGGACAAGCTTTTTTGTAAAATCGAGGTCAAAGGTCATGGTCAAGGTCACAGTGACCTGAAAATGGTACGCGACACTCCGCCATCTCAAGGTGATCTCACACACCAAATTTGGAATCCGTATCTGGTAAGGTATAGGAGATATGCACTGGACAAGCTTTTTGTAAAATCGGTCAAAGGTCAAGGTCAAGGTCACAGTGAATTGAAAATGGTACGCGACACTCGTCCATCCCAAGATGAACTCACACACCAAATTTGGAATACTTAGCTGGTAAGGTATAGGAGATATACTCCGGACAAGCTTTTTGTAGCTGGTAAGGTATAAGCTTTTTTTAAAATCGAGGTCAAAGGTCAAGGCCAAGGTCACAGTGACCTGGAAATGGTACGCGACACTCCGCCATCCCAAGATGAATTCACACACCAAATTTGGAATCCGTACCTGGTAAAGTATAGGAGATATGCTCCGGACAAGCTTTTTGTAAAATCAAGGTCAAAGGTCAAGGTCAAGGTCACAGTGACATGAAAATGATACGCGACACTCCGCCATCCCAAGATGAACTCACACACCAAATTTGGTATCCGTAGCTGATGTGACAAAGGAAATATACTCCGGACAAAAGGTACACCCACCCACACACCCACCCACACACCCACACGCCCACACACACACACCCACGCACGGTGCGATCACTATATGCCGCCAAAGCATAGCTTTGGGGGCATAAAAATGATGGACAATTACTCTTTGAATATTCAGTGTTCAAGAGGTCCAGACATTTACCATTTGCATGTACCTGAAATATGTGCCAACATTAGTACATATATCTATATAACGTCGGAATTAACCCTTTTGTATCCAGTGTCCCGTAAAATGGACATATGCAAACAGTGTATACCCAGATCAGAGGGCTCCTGAATGAGTCCTCTGATCAGGGTCTGCAGTGTTTGCTGAACCAATCGATGACCATGGCTTATACCAGCAAATACATTGTTTGCTGTGTCCCCTTCAACATGAACAATGGACATCTGGACGGGGTGCTTCAATAATATGGGTGTAAATGGGCTAAAACCATTGACTTAGAACCATTGCAATGGCTAGCCATTCGTTATATGGCATAAACTTGTATCCCTTGCATGCAGTGGGTGAACATTTACTCCATTGGTATTTCTATAATAAATAATGACATCATGGATATTAATTAGCTGAAATTCTATAATATCATATGACCACAGAAATGTTTGGCCATGGCAGGAACTGTAGAATCAGATCTATATAATTACACAAGCAAAAACAGACCCTGATCAAACGACTCCTTCAGAGATCGTATGATATGGGTCTACTAAACTTGTTCACGGGCGTAAAAAGGTGTGTTATGGAGTAAATGGTTAACATTCCCGGCAAACATTTTGCCGGGAAATTATTCATCATTCTAATTATTAAGTTCTTTAAAAGGCATTGGTGAAACTGAATAAGTGCCAGATTTTGAAGACAAGGGTGTGCTTAGTCTTGAAATGCTTCAGAAAAGAATCATATGTGTATATTTTTCAGAGCAAACCCAGATCAGACGGCTCATGCAGGGTCCTCTCTGCATGCTTATGAAACAATAAGATTTTATTTTCTATTTATTGCTATGCTAAAATACTCCCTTGTTCGTGACGTCATTATAAATTAATATTCATAAATTTCTCATTTTTTACATTAATATTCATCAGGTAAAAGTGAATAAATTATTACCTGCTCTGGGCTTACTGCGTTTTGTAATCCCATGATAAGATCTGAATATATCCAGCTGCATTTAAAACTGCGCTTTAAACATTTACCAAATTCAGCACTTAAATGTGCAATTTATTAAATCCATTGTCCCCTTCCTGACAAACGTTCGCCGAGCTCAAGTCATTCTTCGTAATCACTGTTTGTCCATTTATCTACCTAGTATCTGTACCGCATTTATCTATTCGGCTGCCAAATATTGTCGTCTGCAAAGTATTTCCACCTGCTTCAATTTCAAGTTTTTATTTTTCTGCTTTTTATCTTAAAAAAGTATCAAACAGTTTTTATCCTGATGAGACGCCGAGTTACTCAGTGTCTCATCTGTATCCAAACTGTTTATACAAGTAATCACAGAGTTGCCATTAGCACCGTAAGAGTTGATACATGTCCAGCGTATCTACCGGAAAGTGCCTATGTCTCTATACAGATTGTGGCCTACATCTAAGTCTGACAAATCCCTGTCCTGTGAAGTCATTACAGTAAAGCCCCTCTAAAGCAGCCAATCTATATTTGTCTAAGCGTCTGTCATCTAAGATATATGGTTGTTTAATGCAGACACCTGTAAACCCATTACCTAATTAGGGATGACTTTGTGCGCTTTTGATGCACATGCTTTCCTCTAAAATGTCCATCTTCTGATAAGAGACATACAAATAGTTTATTCTACATCTTTGTTTAAATATTTTAGATAAATCATCGCCTTATTGGGCATCAATAAATTATCAAAAATGACAACAACAAAAACAATCAATATATGTCTGCGTTATTAACGAGGATATATGTTTACGCCATAGAAATATTACTGCAAATAGTTTAGATTGTTTTCCTCTTTTCTATTACAGTAAAACCTCTCTATAACGGCCATTAAATTACATCAAGTATTTTGTGTTAAAGGCAGGTGGCTGCTTAAAGCAAGGTGAAAGTAAAACAGAACGCTCCTATAGGAGCGTTCCGTTTTACTGTCACCTTGCTTTAAGTTGCTACCTGCCCTAAATACCAACTAATTAACACAATTTAGTGGGCGTTATAGAGAGATTCTACTGTATGAACAAAAAACCTGTAGGACCCGTCTGTACAGGGCCTGCTCCGTTTGCTTATGAGATACAGTAAAATCTCTCTATAACGGCCACTAAAGTGTTTTATTAGTTGGTAATTAGGGCAGGTGGCTGTTTAAAGCAAGGTGAAAGTAAAACAGAACGTTCCTATATAGGAATGTTCCGTTTTACTTTCGCCTTGCTTTAAGCAGCCCCCTGCCTTTAACACAAACTACTTGATGTAATTTAGTGGCCGTTATAGAGAGGTTTTACTGTACATATAATATGGATTTGATTCATAATGCCACTATTAAAACAAACAGCTAATAAATATCCATCATGTTATTATTTCTTACATGAATATTAATAAAGTAAAGGGTTCAGCAGACGACAGTGCTTTCAAGGACTGGCTGTCATTGTGGTACATGCTACCTGTCTGTTGTCAAGTTACATAGGATCATAATTGCTTCATCGATTAGACAAAACAAGCGGCACGTGCATGTTTAATGCTTTAACCCTTTACTCCACAATTACGCCTTTCCACACTTTTGCAAACAGAGTAGACCCAGATCAGAGTATACAGTTTGCGTCATTGCCAAACACTCCTTTGTCCATTTGCTATTATATCAAATTAATGTCCTACATGAATAGTCATGAATGAAGTAAAGGATAACTTTCGTGTACGACAACTGTCGTCTGCATCATTTCTAAAAAAAGTAATATTTTTTATCTCTACTGTAAACACCCACCAAGCCGGAAATTTAATAAAGAACAATTCATATCTTTTTAGGCAGGTGGCTGCTTAAAGCAGGGTGAAAGTCACACAGGAAGCTCTCACAGGAGCTTTCTGCGTGACTTTTAACCTACATTATTGTCTAAAGAAATCTGTAACACACTAATCTACCACTGAACGTAGATCGGCATCTTTGATATCTAGGTCTTTGAAATAGCCATCCAGAATCTAAAGAATCACGCGGTCCTTGTAAACATTACAGACATAGAAGAGTTGCCACGTTAGCGATGCGGTGTCTACACTGTTTATAAGTCCGATAAAACATTGCAGAATTTGAGCCGCTACCTGAAAGAGACGCCTTTTGATGACTTGGTCTTGCGAACAGAGTAAACCTAGATCAGACGGCTCCGGTAGGAACCGTCTAGTCGGGGTCTGCTCCGTTTGTTATGGTATAATCTAAATACATTTTATTCTACAGTGGCTGCCATGGTTACAACTTTCACATGCCGTTAAAAATATCATCTAATCAATATTCATAACTAAACCCTTTACCTGATAGCCCTTTCCCTGTTCTGTATTTAGGCCAAATCTCAATACCTGCTGAATATTCATTAACAACATATTTATAAAGAAATATGGAAGGTGGAACATTGTAGCCATTTTATAAAGTAAAGAAACAGATCTATCAAATTCTATTAGCAAACAGAGTAGACCCTGATCAGACGGCTCCTCTAGGAGCCGTCTGATCTGGGTCTACTCTGTTTGCAAATGCGTAAAAACACGTTTATATGAAGGAAAGGGGTAGATACGTCGTTTATGCATTTGCAAACAGAGTAGACCCAGGTCCGACGGCTCATGTATGAGCCGTTTGATCAGGGTCTGTTCCGTTTGCGTAAAATGAATGTTCGAGAAATGAAGTAAACATTGTCAAATATAAAGTTTATATTGCAAGCTGAAGTAGACACCGGTATCTATGCTAAAGAAAACAAACAAAACGTTAATTCTCAAAACAATAACTCTGCTTAAAGCGTCCATCAAAAACTAAGTAAAGTCAAAATCCTAATGACAGGTAGTAGATTAATGCAGGATGAAAGTCGTGCAGAAAGTTCTTCTATCTTTAACTCTTTGCACGCTAAGTAATTTTTCGACTGCAGCAATAGTCGTCTGCTTCAATTCTAAAAATAAAATTTCTCTCATTTCTTTTCAAAAATATGGTCAAAGTGATAAACAGTTTGGATCCAGATGAGACGTCGCATTATGCGGCGTCTCATCTGGATCCAAACTGTTTGCATAGGTAATCACGGTTTCACCGCTAGCATGCAAAGAGTAAAGACACGCATGTTTATTCATTACGTTTGGAGAACTATTGTACATTTTTACCGCTGATCAGGATCCACAATATTTGCAGGGTTTATTACCAATTCTTCGATTACGTTCATCGAAGTTAGCTATCTACCGGATGTAATGTGATTTTGTGTAGTTTTACATTTGTCTGCCATAACTCTTTGGATTCAGGTACATTCAGATTGACAGAAAATCGAAATCGATTTGTTCGCCTTATGAAGATTTCATTAGGCTTTAGAAAATGAAAGCGATCTTAACCATTAAAGTGCGGGAACAGAGTATATTTGCAAACAGTATAGGCCCAGATCAGGGAGCTCCTAAGAGGAGCCCTCTGATCAGGGTCTACATAGTTTGTCATAAATATTAACTTCGATGATAATTTTTGATAATAATTTTTAAGTTTGTTTTGTTAAATTAATATTCGGAAAGCGATGGACGAGTTTTAATCATTCAGTAAGATAAGGGTTATATAATGTCACTAGATTGCTAGATCGATCGACTGCCATCGTATGGCGAACTTTTTTGGTGTTTTTTGTGTTGTCCCTTTGGTCAATGCGAAAACTAAAAGTGGCAATCACGGTGCGTCGTTACTTCAGTAACAAATCCACTTCATTTACTTGGAAAGTACAACAGTTAATTCAACCCTTTACCCGTTGAATATCAATGTCAGAAATAATGACACCATTGATATTCATTAGATGAAGTCTCATGATATGAAAACATTTAGTTTTTGGTATTGGTAGAATGTAAAATTAGACCTATCTAATATTTCATTAGCTATAACAGAGCGGACCCTGATCAGACAGCTCCTACAGGAGCAATCTTAAGTGGGCCTACTATGTTTGCAAATGCGTGAAAAGGCATGCATGTGGGGAAAAGGGCTAACTTAAAAGTACCCATGCCCCCAGCTTGTCTTAGATGCAGATTTCTGAAAATTTCCCATTTATACCTCTACTACAACAGAACATCAAAAAGAGGTCTAAGTGTGAGTCTGTAAGGCAGGTGGTAGCTTAATGCAGGTCAAAAGTAATGCAGAAAGCTCCTATATGAGCTTTCTGCTTTACTTTTGCCCTGCATTAAGCAATCGCCTGCTTTTTAAGATTCCTATGTTCAGTAAATGAATGACTGCTTAAGACAGGTTCTACTGTAGAATATTCATGTACAGTATTGGTAGAAATGGTGGTTTGTCAGACAAATGCCTCTGGTTTGTATTTGTCTACAAATACTGATGTTAAAACATTCTACCCCCTCCAGCTTATAACCCTTTACTTCATGAATATACATGAAAGACCCCGCCTATTGCTTTAACCCCTTCCTTCATAATAACGCGTTTTCACGCATTTGCAAACAGAATAGACCCAGATCAGACGACTCCTATATAGGAGCCCTCTGATTAGGATCTACTCTCTTTGCTTATGGAATGATCTTTTTCTTTACTTGCTAAAATGGCTATAATGTTCCATCTTCCATATTACATTACAACTATTTTCCCCATGAATATTCAGTTGGTTTACTTATCATGGATAATAGCCCTACTATACCAAATATTAGGACCCTAAGTAAAAACCTCGATGAGCTATTGATCGGAAAGTAGGGCCTATTTATTATAGTTTGAAATTTAACGATGGAGTTTGACCTTGACTTACTGACGTGAAAGTTAATGTGGTTCATCTACCTGTCATGAACAACCTCCTAATACTGATCTATGTAAAAAAAACCAGTTGATTGTTATTGATGGGAATCCATTTGGTTTTTCGACGGACCGACATGTACAAAACAAGGTCAGCTGATAAAGATTGGGATTTGCTTGGCTCTGCGCTTAATCCCTTAATTTCGGAAAACGAGTCACTAATGTCCTTCGCAAACATTGTAGACCCAGATGAGAGGAACCCTGTTTGTCATGTTATAATTATTCACGATAAGCTTGACCTGTTTGAATTTTCGAATAGTCCATTTGAAAATTCAGCGTCGAAGAGTTATTCACTATGGTTTTTTTATCTGAACCCACAGAAAGGCGAGGCTTTACTGCATTGATCGAAATCAAACTTATCAATTGATCACTTACCCTTTTCATAGAGAGATTCATGTTTACAGTTGAGTAGGTCGGCATCGGTGTCCACTTTTGAATCATGGTTCGTCAAAGCTGGCAACGACTGTATGTGTTGCTGTACACTTGCTTTATACATGAGCGACGTCATGTGAGGGCATCTGAACATGTGCAAACAACAATGTAGATTCAGCTCAACCAACACAAAATTATTGTAAGTCCTAATTTTACGTAAATGAATACTACTTGAATAGATGAAACTATCACACATTCAACACAGCTATAAAGACTCTTCGTACGACAGAAATTATCGTAAGTTCAAACATACGACTACCGCAACTTCCAGTTGTAACTTCCAGTAGCAACTTCCAGTTGTAACTTCCAGTTGTAACTTCAGTTGTTGCTTCAATTGTAACTTCTGGTTGTAACTTACAGTTGTAACTTCTAGTTGTAACTTCCAGTTGTAACTTTCATTTGCACCTTCCAGTTGTAACTTCCAGTTGTAACTTCCAATTGTAACTTCCAGCTGTAACTTCCAGTTGTAACTTCCATTTGTAACTTCTAGTTGTAACTTCCAGGTGTAACTTCCAGTTGTAACTTCCAGTTGTAACTTCCAGTTGTAACTTCTAGTTGTAACTTCCAGTTGTAACTTTCAGTTGTAACTTCCAGTTTGTAAATTCCAGTTGTAACTTCCATGTGTAACTTCCAGTTGTAACTTCCATTTGTAACTTCCAGTTGTAACTTCTAGTTGTAACTTCCAGTTGTAACTTCCATTTGTAACTTCCAGTTGTAACTTCTAGTTGTAACTTCCAGGTGTAACTTCCAGTTGTAACTTCCATTTGTAACTTCCATTTGTAACTTTCAGTTGTAACTTCCATGTGTAACTTCCAGTTGTAACTTCCATTTGTAACTTCCAGTTGTAACTTCTGGTTGTAACTTCCAGTTGTAACTTCCATTTGTAACTTCCAGTTGTAACTTCTAGTTGTAACTTCCAGGTGTAACTTCCAGTTGTAACTTCCAGTTGTAACTTCCAGTTGTAACTTCTAGTTGTAACTTCCAGTTGTAACTTTCAGTTGTAACTTCCAGTTGTAACTTCCAGTTGTAACTTCTGGTTGTAACTTCCAGTTGTAACTTCCATTTGTAACTTCTATTTGTAACTTCCAGTTGTAACTTCCAGTTGTAACTTTCAGTTGTAACTTCCATGTGTAACTTCCAGTTGTAACTTCCATGTGTAACTTCCAGTTGTAACTTCCAGTTGTAACTTCCATGTGTAACTTCCAGTTGTAACTTCCAGTTGTAACTTCCAGTTGTAACTTCCAGTTGTAACTTCTAGTTGTAACTTCCAGTTGTAACTTCCAGTTGTAACTTCCAGTTGTAACTTCCAGCTGCGATCGTCGTATGTTAGAACTTACGATATTTTCTGCCGTGCGATCTTAACGCTTCCCCTGTTCTATGTTGATTACAAACTTCAATACCTACTGAATATTCATGGACAAAATAGTTATAATGAAATGTGGAAGGTGAGACATTATAGCCATTTTACAAAGTAACTAGGTCATAAGGGGGTCACAGTAACCTGCTAACCTATGACATGTAATGTGACCCTCATTCTGAACCCACATGCCAAGTTTGGTTACTGTACGTGTTATACTTTGGCTATAACTAACACAAACAAAAAGGTCAACCGGATGGACGGCCGGACGGATGGACTGACAGACGGACGTCCGGACGGCATTCGCCAATCTATAAGCCTGGATTACGAGCAATCCGGCCAATGAAAACAGATCTATCAAAATTCCATTAGCAAACAGAGCGGATCCGTCTGATCTGGGTCTACTCTGTTTGCAGATGCGTGAAAACACGTTTATATGACGGAAAGGGTTAAATAGGAAAATTGGCCCCTGGAATGTATAACTATTGCAAACAGTAGGATACTAAACGCTCGGCCATGCTTGTAAATCATCAACTTCTGACACAGCATTCAACACATTATCTATTCTCAAACATGTTTGATGGTTCCCAGTTTCTACTGTTCTGATAGTGGACCACCATAAGAACACTAGAAACTGGGAACCATCAAACATGTACTGGACGAGAACTAAGAAACATCTACTAGAATATAATTCAAATCAATCATAGAAGCTTAGAAGTACATTACACCTACCTACTACACGTGTTACTATATCAGTCTGACGTATCTGTGTGTCTGTCATAATAACACTTCATGTCGCACGTGAAACGCGTGCCTTTACAGAGAAAATCCAAATTGTTAGGCTACCCAACATTACTTAGCATGTGGATGCATTAGTGCGCGCGTGTGTGTGCGTGGGTATGTATGTGCGTGTGTGTACGTGTGTACGTATGTGTGTGCATGTGTGCATCAGTATTAACCCATAACCTCATAGGCTATTTTTAGATACAACTTCTTTGAATAAATCTACCAAAAAGGAGCATTAACTAGAGAAAAGGAAAATTTAAGAATTTTGTAGTTTGAAACTATTGTGATAAATGGAGCATTTGCTCCTATAGGAGCAAATGCTCTATTTATCACAATGGTTTCACGAAGTGACTTTTACAGAATCGTCAAAAGTCGTCAATATGAGGGAATGGGTTAATCGGCTGAATTTTATCATGTAAAATATTAATAACGGCATTTTTATCATTGCAGGATTGAAGAATCAGGTATACTTTATAATAAGTAAACAGAACATATGGGGCTGTCTGATCTGGGTCTACTCTGTTTGCAATGATCAAGTAAATGGTTAACCTGATAAATTAGTGAATAAACATACGGAACTTTAAAACCAAGTGGCTTACGGATCTTTAAAACCAAGTGGCTTACGGAACTTTAAAACCAAGTGGCTTACGGAACTTTAAAACCAAGTGGCTTACGGAACTTTAAAACCAATTGGCTTACGGAACTTTAAAACCAAGTTGCTTACGGAACTTTAAAACCAAGTGGCTTACGGAACATTAAAACCAAGTGGCTTACGGAACTTTAAAACCAAGTGGCTTACGGAACTTTAAAACCGGTCTAACGAAATGTAGAAAGCTGCATTATGATTAGGTTACTTGCATTATGTACTAAGCTACAAGTACCTGCCAATTTGACTACTTTAACCCCAAGTCGGTTGTGGATGGATCCGTGATTTCATATCCTAACAGTTTGGATCCAGATGGTACGTCGGGTATCTTGGCATCAGGCGCGGATTTAGAGGGGGGGGGGGGGGAGTGCGGAGCCGGCTCCGCACTCCCCCCCCCCCCCCCCCCCCAAAAAAAAAATAAAAAAAATAAAATAAAATAAAATAAAAAATAAATAGCTAAAACAATTTTTTGGTAATATTTTAGATCTATATACAGTAAAACCTCTCTATTACGACCACTAAATTGTGTTAGATAGTGGTCGTTGTATCTACTAAAAATCAATAAAACAATGATTCAGTAGGAGTGTTTTATTTCCCTCACCAAATTAAGCTCTTTTTCAACATGTATTACAAACACACTATTTATGTCATCAAACATAAAAATCTACGCACCCCACCTCCAAAACAATTTCTACGCCCCCCCCCTCCCCACACACACACCCCTAATCTGAAATCCTGGACCCGCACCTGATGGTACGTCGGGTATCTTGGCATCACACTAAGAAACCTGTAGATTGGCCTTCCAGATGATATATGGCAAGTAGAGAACTATAAAGAGTTCAAAAGGCTCATCCACACCTGGGTGGGCCCATCCTGCAAATGCTCATTTTGTGTTGCCTGACCCCTTGTAGTTTTGCTTGTTTGTTATCAAGGCATGCAGTGGTTGATATGCATCTCGCAAATGCAAATATATATTCTTTCAAACTCAACATGATTTTGTGTATGAATATTTCTGGTGCAGGAGGCTGAATATCATCAAATTCTCTAGGACTTACACTGCAGACCAGGCTGAACTTCTCCTCTTTGTATGAAGATTTGATTTTTATTTGAAACAAATATCCTCTTTATCATAATTAGCAGAATAGCATCGTGTGGTAGCAAATATGTGATACATTTTTAGTAATACTTGTACTTTTGTAACTCATATTCCGTAATTACACACTCTAGATATGACATTTTAACAAATTCTTGTATATTTTGCCAATACTATTTTTTCTGATTTTAATTTTATAATGTGTATTACTCATACTTTGAAAACATATCTTTTAACTCCACAGGTTGTTATGTTAAACTGTTATTACCTTTGTTATATAGTCGGTAAATAGCTCATTGTATATTCCAAGTGTCGTCTAAAACTGTGATGGAATGTGCTGGGACGGCCGTGAAAGAAATCATTATATGTTGCCTTTATCGATTTCCAAAAGGCGTTTGACTCAGTTAACCATAGCATATTGTACCATGTTCTGCAAAAGAATGATGTACATGGAAATCTTTTTGAAGCTATAAAGTCTATTTATAAATCTGTTAAAGCTTGTGTTAAAACACGCTATGGGTATACCAGAACTTTTGAGTGTCCAATTGGTTTACGCCAAGGTTGTAATCTGAGTCCTATACTATTTGTTATGTTTATAAATTAATTATACACTATGCTATGCAATGAAGGTACACGAGGTGTTCAATTATTTCCAGATGTAGTTGAAGTATTTCTACTGATGTTTGCCGATGATATTGCTTTAATTGCAGATACGGTAAATGGGCTGCAAAACCAGCTAAATATTTTGCAAACCTTTTGCCAAACATACAAACTCAAAGTTAATATTGCTAAAACAAAAGTGATGGTGTTTAAACGTGGTGGTAGATTAGCAAACTGTGAAAAATGGGTCTATAATGGTGACAGGATTGATGTTGTAAGTTGCTTTACATATGTCGGCATGAATTTTACGAACCGCGGCGCCTTTCCTTATACAAAATGGCAGAGGCAACAGCATGTAAAGCGAAAAAGGCTTTACTTAGTATTTTTAGCTCCCTTCATCAATTCCCATGTTTACCATACACAACATTTTTTAAACTGTTTGACACAAAGATATCGCCTATTCTGTTGTATGGTTCAGAATTATGGGGTATTAAAAGTATGAAATGTGTAGAACATATCCAGATATTTGCATGTAAACGTTTTTTAAGAGCTAACACCAATGCAGCAGCATGTAATGACGCCATACTTGGTGATCTGGGGAGATACCCCATGAGTATAATTGCTGGTAAAAGATGTATCAACTATTGGCTAAGAATATTATCTATGCCCAGAGACAGATATGTTCGACTATGTTATGAAATGCAATTGCACTTTGACAGTTTAGGGTACAATAATTGGGTTACAGATTTGAGAATGCATTTATATGAAAACGGTCTTGGATATCTTTGGGAAGCCCAACATGTACAGAATCATCATATTTTTTTGTCTGAATATTTGCAGAGAATCAAAGACCAATTTGTACAAAATTGGAGAACAAGTTGTCTAGAGAAAAGCAAGTTAAAGTACTATGTCGGCTTTAAACATGAATTTAATGTTGAAATATATGTGCATGCTATTGATATAGTGAAATTCAGAGTGAGTATGGCAAATTTCCGGTCTTCCTCACATTGCCTTATGATTGAAAAGGGTCGACATTATGGATTAACACAGGAGAAATTCATGGATGTATTGAGGATGAAATTCATTTCATACTCATATGTCCATTATATAAAAGCCTTCGCGACAAGTACATACCAGATATCTTTGCAAAATACCCATCTGAAGAAAAATTCTACAGATTGATGTCTTGCAATGATACAGATACTATACGAAATTGTGCCATGTATATTTATTATGCCTTTAAAGAACGATCAGACTATTTACAAGTATTTGACTAGAACACGAAATCATAGTTAGTACGCGCACTGTTGGCAACACCATTGGAAGTTTCCTCTTTAGCAGCCATCTTGCAAAGATGGCATTTGAAAGAGATATATCCTAACATAATTATATTACTACTATGCGAGTACATATTAACATGTTTTCTATGCAATGTTAAGTGTAATTCTTATTGTATATATCTTCACACACACATGCGTTAGTATTGTTTGTATATGATAACATATTTGTGTACGGGCCGGAGGCCTTATTACTAATAAACTTTGAACTGAACTGAACCGTGGTAGCAAATATGTGATACATTTTTAGTAATACTTGTACTTTTGTAACTCTTATTCCGTAATTACACACTCTAGATATGACATTTTAACAAATTCTTGTGTATTAGTTGGCAATCCGATGTGCAAAAAGTCGCTTATTTTTCGAGGTCCATGGCATATTTTAGTAGAAATGTTTGTATACCATAATTGTGTTCCCAGATACTAATCATTTATGGTTTTGGCCCATGCCACTGCCAAAACCCTCTCTAAAGGTCAGAAACTAGGTCAAAGGTCAACTGAGTGCAAAAATGTAATAAAATCTCTATATAGTATAACATAGCCGTAATTTTGACAAGTTCAATACTTTTTTGCATTTAATTTCTTAGCAATGTCTCCACAGTAAGTATAGAACCATTTATGGTGCATTTCAGAAAGTTTTAAGTGACCTGTAATGATTGCAAGTTCGGAACATATCGTTTTAAATACATGTACGGTAAACTATCATACAATATATATATATATATATATACTTTGATGCAAATCTGTGCAAGTTATAGAACCCCTTCACGCAGATATATCATTTAGAGATGATAAAGAAACGCCAGAAGATTAGTCTCTTATTGCCATAATCTCAGTGTAATATTGGTATGTTTTATTGTACACTATGTCTAATATTAGCTATTTGTATCATTAGCTTAGCGATTGAAACACCATAGCTCCTGGTGAGTATGGCGATGTTTTTACATAATGCATTTAAATATTTTACCTACATCAGCAGTACCCATGACAAAACCCTTTCTACATTTGTGGGGACATGAATATCCCGGATATTGATTGGCCATTTTAACAGTTACTGGCCATAGGTACCTACTCTAACTCAACAATGAACTCATAGGCATATTCAGTGCCGCTGGCTATGAGTAACCTTCCCTATCCGTGATGACAACAATCTATATGTTATTGCCACAAGCAATCACTAGGTATCAGATATACCTCAATACCTGGAATAAGTGAGTATGTCAGAGTGCTGACAAACATATCTTTCCTTCACGAAGGAAGCCTACCCCACATCTTGTCCATCCTTCGAAAGAGGCTAATACATGTTCTATGGCGATCAAAATGGCTGAGTTTGCAGCACACTTGGAAAATCAGTCCCTTTACGAATCTGTACTCTACGTGATATATTCAGTGGTCCCTTCTGAGTTGACATCCACTTTCAGCCAGCCATGGTGCAACTCCATCAACCGCCGTTTCTCACGAAAGAAGAAATGTGCGTACAAATAGTGCTGAGGACCAAGGTACAGAAGGACTGGCGCATATACAAGGGACTACAGAAAACTTGAACAGAAGTGCAAGGAAGCTCAAGCTCATGATGGGTATGTGATTGACTTAGTGACAGATACCAGCTGTAAGAAGCTTTACACATTTGTTAGGAGCAAGGCAAGGAATGTGACAGCTCAGGAATAGCACCACTGAAAAATGGTGCCATTAACAATGTTGATACACAAATCAAAGTTAAAATACTGAACCAGTAATTTTCTGTCTTTACACATGAGATCCTATCTCTCATTTGTGCCGTTTGAGAGTATCCTTATTCGTATGCCCTTCCTATTCATGTCTGCAAGCTTCTTAATGGCCTTAATCTTCACAAAGCTACCTGTCCAGACACCATCTTATCAAGGTTCTTGAAAAAGATGGCACATTCACTGGCTCCTGCTCTTGTTCTGATCTTCCAGGCCTTACGACCAGGATAAAGTCCCCAGTGACTGGAAGATTTCATGTTAATCATATATACAAGACGATGGTCAAGAATAACCCCTTCAAACTATTGGCCTGTGTCCCTAAATTCTGTCACATGTAAGATTCTAGAATACATCATACACAGTAACCTGGTTTTACCATTACATCATCAACCCATACCAGCATTGATTCCGGAAGCAGCGCTTCTGTGAGACACAACTAATCAATCAGCATGGACAATGACCTTGGGTCAAGTCTGGACCAATCCTATCAGATGGACGCAAACGTTTTACAAAGTGTCTTACAGATACCTTCTTCTTAAGCTCCAACACTATGATGTGTAATGCAAAATGCTTGATTGTATCCAACAGCCAACAAATCACGCTGGAGGGTGTTTCCTCTGAGTCAGTACCGATAGCATCAACTGTTCATCAACATGCTGTTCTCAGTCCTTTCTTTTCCCTTGAATGCAATGATGACCACACTCTTCATATCGACTCTTTGCTGATGCCTCAATTTTGTGCCGAGTCAATAGAAGATACAGACGTCTTCCAGAATGACTTTGGCAGTCTGTAGAAAAGGGAAGAGACTAGGTTCAATGCAGAGAAGTGCTAGGTCCTGCTTATCACCAACAACATAGAGACTAGTTATACTGTCCGTAGCATGAAACGGAAGATTACAAAGAGGGCAAAATAACTTAGGACATAACTGTCTTTGAAATTGTCTTGAACACCCCGAGTCGATATGGTCATAAGGAGGCAAATTGATCCACATTCGTTCTAAGCAGGAACCTTGGAACCTCCCAAAAGTCAACAAAGGAGGCATGTTACAAACTCCTGATCAGTCTGCAGGTTGAGTGCACATCTTTTGTTTTGGATCAACACACCAAGGCCATGACAACGCATATGGACACGATCCAACGTAGAGATACCATATTTGTAATTTTGCATTATTGCAAAACAAGTGCTCAGCATTGGTGCCATGTTCAACACGATTTGCTCAAACAGAGGCAGAAACAAGTAAAGGCCGTGATGTTCTATAGGTTTGTAAATGATTTGTTGCAGCTGACACCCAACCTTCTAATTCCCTTACGGTGCACCTACAAGAGGTCATTCCTTATGATTCGTTCCAAGGTTTTGCAGGACCTTTTTCCTGAGGGAATATTTCTTCCACTCTGCTGTCAACATCATCTGGAATAAGCTACCATAAAATCAAGTGATAGCTCCCAACTGTCCAGGTTAAGATTTAAGATGTCATGTACTCTTCTTCTGTTTGCAATGTTTTAACCTGTTATTTTAACTTGCACGTTGGACCCTCCCTCACCTATGTGCATATCACAATGGTGCGAGTATGGCTGCTGTAAAGCGGCAAAGCATGACAAAATAAGAAGCAGAAGGCACAAACACAGAGTTGATGCAGTATACTAGTATTGCAGTATTCAACAGATACGCTTGAATAACGTCATTCAAGACAAGTGCAGACATGAATTGTCCCATCTGCCATCAAATCATGACGAGGTGGATACATGGCTTGGATGCTGCTTGAAAGGGTTCAATGCTGGATAGTTGTCAAATGCCACGATTTTGATGTACTGCTTGTACTGATACATGTATACCATCTTGGACCTTTAGGCACTGAAGTCTGAATAATGGCTGGGAAAAACAAAATTGTATTTTCCGGAAGTTATCTCAAGATGTCTGCCGGAACATGCCAGGGTATCATGAAATAACTGGATGTAACATAACCCTTGCTTTCACTAGATTTGGAAAGAAGACCTGTTAGAAGAAATATTTTTCATGTCCGATCTGCTTTCAGATATTTGAAGAGATGCACGGTTAGACAAGGCACAAACGTTTGATGTTTGATGTATGGTGTCTGAACGGAGAACCCATAGATGATGCAAGAATTTCACAATATGGTTAAGGTAGAGAAAACACTTGAACTGGTTCCACAAACAAAGGATGTACTAGAACTGAAACTTTCAAAAACTGTTAAGCTACTATATGGATCTGAGCTAATGGATACAGATATTAATGTTATTGATACTAACACATAGCATGATGGTGTTGAACCTTTATAAGTGGTTTGGAAATGTACCAACTGCACTTGATGCTTGCATTGAACAAGTTATGGGTGCAAAACCAAGTGCAAATCTATTCGCTGTAAATGCTTCAAAGTAGTTTTCAAACACACTAACATGTGTTTGCGATGGTGTTAATTGTACCAACCAAGAAAATATCCATAAAAATATAGTGAATTAATTAGTTACTTTAAACAGAACTGAACATTTTGTTTACATGTTCATTTACCTCACCCACTTTACTTTAAGAAGTATGTGTGAATAATATATAGCTGGTATGACTGCATACAGTTTTTTCAGTAGCAGTCTGTCTAACCTTTATTTTAACGTAATTTATATTTGTTAAATAGAAATAATGACGAATACATGACATGTATCATCGTTTTATGTTGATTTTAATGACTTTTGTACTTTTTTTATGTTCTCATTAATATTCATGAATATTCAAACAATATATTTTACAAAACGTTAGTGCACATTAAAGGTCGATGTTTAACCTTCATTTTGATACCATGTTTGTTATTTTACATCTAAAATTGATAAAGATATATTAATTTCTCAATTATGGTATATAAAATATGCACTTAGTTGACCTTTGACCTAATTAAGAGAAACAAGGGCAAATTTTCATGTGGCATGGCGCAATTTATATATCCTTTGCGATGGTGTTAATTGTACCAACCAAGAAAATATCCATAAAAATATAGTGAATTAATCAGTTACTTTAAACAGAACTGAAAGTTTTGTTTAGGTGTTTATTTACCCCACCCACTTTACTTTAAGAAGTATCTGTGCATAATATATAGCTGGTATTACTGTATACAGTTTTGTTTTCAGTAGCAGTCTGTCCAACCTTTATTTTAACGTAATTTATTTTTGTTAAATAGCAATAATGACGAAGACATGACATCATGTATCATCGTTATATGTTGGTTTTAATGATTTTCTACTGGTTTTTTGATGTTCTCATTAATATTCATGAATATTCAAATAATATATTTTACACAAAGTAAGTGCAAATTAAAGGCCAGTGTTTTACCTTCATTTTGGTACCATGTTTGTTATTTTACACCTAAAATTGGTAAAGATATAATGATTTCTCAAATAATGTATATAAAATATGCACTTAGTTGACCTTTGACCCAATTAAGAGAAACAAGGGCAAAATTTCAGGTGGCATGGGGCAGTTTCTGATTACTCAGACATCAAACATTACATATCCAGTGCATGCCAAATTCTACTATTTCATGCCATGGCTCGACACATTTTCCTCAGTTGGATGCCCAACTATATTTTGCCAATACTATTTTTTCTGATTTTAATTTTATAATGTGTATTACTCATACTTTGAAAACATATCTTTTAACTCCACAGGTTGTTATGTTAAACTGTTATTACCTTTGTTATATAGTCGGTAAATAGCTCATTGTATATTCCAAGTGTCGTCTAAAACTGTGATGGAATGTGCTGGGACGGCCGTGTTTTATACCTTTTCATGAAAATATGCGCGGGACATGTTCACGTGGTATAAATAGAACGATGGAGAGTTTCGACTGCTATAAAAAAGTCCTTAAAAATTAAAAAATATCTAAGCTGCCAGCTTGTAAAGTATCATAACTGAATGGAAAAATTAAACTTGTAGCATGCCACTTTCGGGGTAAACACTTTTCGCTCAAATATGGCAAAATTAATCGAAGGAAGTAGGTCTTCGGTTTTCGTGACTCACGTCGAATTTGCCGGGAGTGGATGTCAAATATTCTGTCAAGTTGGAAATGTTGGTAGTCAAGCTGACACCATCGCAGAACGGGTGGCAGACTGTATTGAAAATGGTGCTTCACAAATTTCGCACATATCTGTTGGTAATATCTGTTTGGCACTTTTCCATGAAGATAGCAGCTGGTACAGAGCCAGGGTTCTTCAGGACAACGACCAGTCCTTGAAAGTTTTCTTCATTGACTATGGTAACACCGAAGTAGTTAGTCTTGAAAACACTAGAGAGTCCCCAGAGTATGTCATGGCAATTCCGGCCTTGTCAACCAAATGCATTGTTGATGGATGTACACCAATAAGTGGAAGCTCATGGACTGAAGCAGAAAGGTTGAAACTTGAAACAATGCTTCACAGTGGAGAGTTCACAATTGAAGTAACCTCGGTCAATGAATCAGACATTCGTAATCCTCAGTATAATGTTAAGCTGTTCAATCTTGATGCACCAAATACTCCAATATTTGTAAGACCAGCTGCCAGTAGTGAACAGTCATTGCCTAGTCAAATGTTGCAGAATGGATCACAATATGAAATTTTCATTGTCTATGTAGAATCTGCCAAGAAATTTTATGTGCAGCTGAAGTCCCAAGAAAGTGAACTGAACTCCCTTATGTCTGACATTGCTGCATGTTTTGCAGAGGACTTGCCATCTACAGGGGATGTTGTTAACGCTGTTGAAGGTCAAGTGTGTGCATCTTGCTTCAGTGAAGATGGTGCATTTTATAGAGGTATTGTTCAGAATATCCAAGGGAATGATTGCACAGTTTTCTATGTAGATTACGGAAATCATGAGAAGAAGTCGAAGTCGGAATTGTTCACACTACCTCAGGCTCTGTGCAAACTTCCTATTCAGGCTATTTTGTGTTGCTACAAAAGTGGAGGAGGGTCATCCATAGCAGAAGATAAACTTCATGAACTAACAACATCTGACAGTGCCCATAGCATGACAGTTGTTTCAGGAAATTCAAGAAAGGGATATGAAGTGAAGATTGATGCAGTGGAACAAACTATTAGCCCATCCTCACATCAAAGCAAGCCTGTAGCATCACAGATGGCAGGCACATGTTCCAGTAAACTTTGGCAGAGTTATTCCCCTGTCATTATGCAAGTGGAAGGGATTTATGACGTTTGTATATCCTATGTTGAGCACCCTGGATGTTTCTATGTTCAACTTATTGCCAATGCACCAAATCTGGACACAGTAATGGCAGGAATAGACGAAGTGGCCCACAATTATGACAGACTGACAAATTGCTATGCTGGCTACCCTTGTCTTTCAAAATTCTCTGATGGAGCTTGGTATAGAGGGGAAATCACCTCAGTAGATAAAGGAAATATTTCAATTGCAGCAGTAGATTTTGGATTCTCTGAAGTTTTCTCATCAAGTCAGTTGAAGAACACTGATCCAGTTTTTAAAGACCTGCCAGCACAGGCTGTTTTGTGTACTATAGATCTAAACAAAACCCAGTCAAATGCTTGGAATAGTGAGGACATTGCCAGATTCAAGGCTTTAGGTGAGAAATCTGCCCTTGTAGCAAAAGTTTTATCAAAGAAAGGAAATGTGTATCAGCTTGATCTGTATGAAACTCAAGGTGATCAAGATAGGAGCATAAATGAGGAGTTTCTTACTTCTAAACCCCAAGTAACATCAGGTGCACACAAACAAGCCTCAAAACCACAAAATCAAATGCAACAAGTTCAAACAAGACCTACTATCAACTCGAGCACCCCTGTCGTTTCTGTCCCACCACCTGATGTTTCTGTAGGCTCCAAAGTTACCCTTTGTATAACTGCCATGAAATGGCCAGTAGTATATGGTCAGATTACTCATACACCAGTGGACAAAGTGGCAAAATTGCAAACAGATTTGAACAAGTACTATGATGGAAAGCCTAGAGAAGCTCTACAAGGAGCCAGTGTTGGCAGCTTGTGTTCTACTCAGTATGTTGATGGAGGCTGGTATAGAGGAATGGTCACTGCAGTTCAAGGAAACAAATTTTATGTCACTTTCATCGATTTTGGAGATGGGATCACAAAGTCTTTAAATGATCTGAAGAGTTTGCCGGCCAATCTGTGTGAACTACCACAGCAGTGTGTACAGTGTCTCCTAGACAACATTCCTTCAGTGGTGGCTACAGACAAGATTGAGAAGGTCTTGGTAAACAATAGAGTGGAGATGCAGTTGTTAAAAAAAGCAGGTGAGACAAATTTGACTTCGGCATTGGTCTTCACAAGTCAAAAAACCTGTACATTCTACAGGTCAAAGTATCATTCTCAATTATAAACACCCCCACTGTAATAGAGGAGGGACTAACGGTAAAGGAAAACAACTAAAAACTTACATTTAACTATTAAATAAAGAACTCTTTTTTTCAAAATGCATGTGGTACCTTAATGCAGACTGAAAGCATTGCAGAAAGCTCGTAGCTTTCTGCATCGCTTTCAATCTGCCTTTAGAAGCAACCACCATACGAAATGCAAGAAGCTACTTTAAAAAAATGTAATGCGTTCAAGATAATACGGTATCTAAAAAGTCCCCGTTCGTTGAAAATAGTTAAATAAGTTTTCTGACAACAGAATGGGAGGGGTATCTTTTTCCAAAGAAATGTTACCTATTTTATCTTGGGAATGGGTCCTGTTAAAGGACCCATGTAGACACCAGAAAAAGGCCTACATGTCATATTCTTACCCTTCAAAGTTTAAGTTTACCTGATGAATCAAGCCTTTTTCTGGCAATTTTGGAAAAATACATTTTGAAGATTGGGAATTATTTGGCGCTAATACTCAATGATTTGCAGAGCATTTTTGGTCCCATCTAAACTTAAATAAAATCAAGCATTTTAATTAAAATTTTGTCTGAATCGGGATATGTTTTTCAAAATTGGGGAAAAATGTCACCTATTTTACATTGGGAATGGGTCATGTTAACCCTTTCCTCAATAAACACATCTTTCTAATTTTCTATACATTTGCAAATAGAGTGGACCCAGATAAGACAGCTCCTGTAGGAGCTGTCCGATCAGGGTCTTCTCTGTTTGCTTATGATATAATATATAATTATATGGTATATAATTGTTTCCGGTTGATAATTTTAGTTTGGATTGACCGTTTTAGACCAAACTTGGTATGTAGGTAGTTCACATGAAGACCTAGCTTGGGATTGTATTTGGAAGTTCTCTGGTCAAGGTCACTGTTTCTAAAAGTAGAAAAACAGTTTCCGGTCAATAACTTGAGTTTGGATAGACCAGTTCTGTCCAAACTTTGTATTTATCAAGCTTTTATGAAGACCTAGCTTGGGATTGTATTTTTGGGTTCTCGGGTCTAGGTCAAGGACACTTACTAAAAATAGAAATATGGTTCCCGGTCAATAACTTAACCCTTCGCTTGCTATTCACATCAATATACCTACCTGTAAATAGTGAAGACCCAGATGAGACAGCTCCTGCAGGAGCTGTCTCATCAGGGTCTGCACTATTTACAAGTAAATAAGGCGTAAATGCAGCCGAGTCTATAAATTTTTCAGACGTTTTCAAAAAATAAAAAATAAAAACACCGATTCAGACTATTTTCCCTTTGTATCCGTTGCGGTTCGTTTCACTTTCGATACCTGAATTGGTTTTCAAACTTCATTTATTGTCGCGATTTATGTTGTGTTTTACACGAGAACCAGATTGATCAAGTAAACGCTTGAATTTAGTCATGGATGTTTACTAGCAAGCGTTCGGAGGAGTGCGCGACCCAGACGATCATGTAGACGCTTAAATTTAGTCATGGATGTTTACTAGCAAGCGTTCGGAGGAGTGCGCGAGTCTTTCCTTGTAAATGGCGTCTATTCTGTCTATCAGGCTGCGAGCATGTTCGCACACGAAGGGGGTGAACGTGCTCAGGCCAATTGCCAATAAACTGAGCATGCGAGATATTTTTTTGGAACACCACCCACCCCCCGACCATCCGCCCCTCGATAAGAGCAAGCAAGACTTCGTCATTCAAGGGTTTCACAAAGACGAAAAAGAGGTTTGTACAAATTATAGTTCTCCATTCCGAAATCGAAAGTAGAATACCACAACACGGATGGCGCATATATAAACACAGAAAAATTCAATGATGTTTTCTTGTTAGTCCTTTATTATCTAGTCACTTTGAAAAAAGAAATGATTTAAAAAAAAAACTAAAAAAAAAAAAAAAAAAGCCTACCTACCGACCCAGGGTGAATTTTAAGAAGAAACCTGAAACACACATATTATTTTTTTTGGCCTAGTGCAACCAGTGCGCTCCGCAGCAGTGATTGCATAGCTAAATACTTGTACACGGTGAAGATATATGTAATTATACAACAGGGCATGGGTAAAGAAGGAGAAATGTATTTTAAAATTTAGCAAGCGAAGGGTTAAGTCTGGATAGACCAATTTTGACGAAAATTTGTAAATAGCAAGCTTATATGAAGACCAGCTTTGGATTGTATTTTGGGATTCTCGAGTCAATGTAACTGTTACTAAAAATAGAAAAATTGTTTCCCCTGAATAACTTCATATTGGACAGACCAATTTACTTAAGATTGGATTGACTAAACTTGGTATGCATACATATGTATATAGGGCTTCATGCACACTGCATTACTTTCTGCCATTAGATAGATAGATAGATAGATTTATTTCGGTAAAAAGTGTACATAACATGGCAAAACATAACTACGACAAGGTCATCCTTCAAGGTTAGAGGTCAAATATATGAGGGGGCATAGTGTTTCACAAACACATCTTGTTTTTTAGCTCACCTGAGCCAAAGGCTCAAGGTGAGCTATTGTGACCGCCTGTCGTCCGTCGTCCGTCTGTCCGTCTGTCCGTCCGTCTGTCCGTTCACTTTTATTTCAAATGACTTCTTCTCCTAAACCACTGGGAGGATTTCAACCAAATTTCACAGAAATGTACCTTAGGATGTCCTCTATCAGTTTTGTTAAAATCATGACCCCCGGGCAAAAAATGGCCCCGCCCCACTACTTTTACAGGGTTTTTTTTTAAATCTTTAAAAATCTTCTTCTCTGAAACCACAATTTCTAGAGCTTTGATATTTGGTATATAGCATCATCTAATGGTCCTTTACCAAGTTTGTTAAAATGATGACCCCCGGGCCAAAAATGGCCCTGCCCTGGGGCTTGTAGTTTTTACATAGACTTATATAGGGAAACCTTTAAAAATCTTTTTGTCTGAAACCACATAATCTAGAGCTAAGATATTTGGTATGAAGCATCACCTAATATACCACTACAAGGTGTGTTCAAATAATGACCCCTGGGCCATAAATGGTCTCACCCTGGGGTTTTATGCTACTTAACATCAGAATCTGTAACACTTAAAAGGTAATTTCCTCACAGTTATTTCCCTTGTCCCATCAGCATAGCCATAAGGGACAAAGGGAGATAACTGCATTGGATTGCTAGTATCATTCTATTTATAACTATTTATAATAAAATGTTGAAGGTGAATCAGTGTAGCTGTTTTAGAAGGCATAGAAACATCTATCAAATTCCATTAGCAAATAACAGACCTTGATCCTATAGGAGCCACCTTATCTGGGTCTACTCTGTTTGCAGATGCATGAAAACAAGTTTACATGAGAGAAATTAAGGGTTAAATAAACAACTCCAGATCTGCAGACCAGCAGCAGGTCAAAGTTACAGCTGCTTGGCAGTAAAATCTCTCCAGGTCAATGCTGACTCTTAACTCTTTGCATGCTAGTGGTGAAACTGTGATTACCTATGCAAACAGTTTGGATCCAGATGAGAGGCCGCATACTGCGGCGTCTCATCAGGATCCAAACTGTTTGTCATCTTAACCATATTTTTGCAAAAAAATGAAAGTAAGTTTATTTTAAGAATTGAAGCAGATGACAATAACTTTTTGTTGCAGACGAAACATTAAAGGCATTTTGACCCATTAACCCCAGTGTGTAGTGAGTGATGTTAAATGGTGTCTTCCAATGTCTCTCAAATCAAAGTACTGATAGTACTGAAGGGATCTGTGTTTTTGGAAAGAAAACGTGTGTTATTCAGTAGAACCTCTCTAAACCGGACGAATATAAACATTATGACTGGGCATTAAAGACTGCTGTATGCTGACCAACTATACAAAAAGCTCCGGCAGAAGTTTCCGTATCGCTGTCAGCCTGCATCAAGCAGCCACCTGTTTTGAATCCTCGAAAATAATGTTTATTTTCTGTTCGGTCTAGAGAGATTCTACTGTATTTGGGTGTTTGTTTGCGAGTTATTTTTTATGTTCCCAGATGCTGAAATCTTATCTGGTGGTAGCTGGCATTTTGCATGTTTTATGTAAATATTTCAAACCCAATTTCCAAATTTGAAGTATAATTTAGTAAAGGTACAAGTTGAACAGTGTCAAGAAATCTTGATCTTCTGAAAACATTATATATAAATATATTTATATAAATGTATACAAAAATAAGTTTAAAATTAATTAAATATTGGAACCTCGCAAACAATTCATGTAGATAATCAAGAATGGTTGTATAGTTTTACAATCTATAATGGCAATCACCTGAAATTGTTAACAGATTTTGAAATGGGAGAAAAAAAGAGTAAATGTATTTATGATGAAAATTTTATTGTAGACAATGTCAAGAAAAAGTATAAAACAGCAAATAAACATATGTTGCAAGTAAAGCATCTGTTTGAAAGTAATTAAACCAGAGCACAAGCGGGTGCCAACGCTTATCTGTTCCATAACCCTGTAAAGACAAACTGAATGAACTTCAAAATAAACTCAGCTTCAAATTTTGTTGCTTAAAACATTTGTATTAAGTTTCATTTATATCATTTTAATATTTTTCCCAGAAAACCACAGACAAACTAAAAGTTGACCGACTAACAAAGCAATGAACACACGAAGTTCAAGGACCATAACTTTTGAATAAAATGACATATCAAAATCCCCGTAATATATGTGAAAATTCACATTAAGGTTTAACCATGTAAAAAAATTGAAGTAAATATCATTTCAAATGAAAAAGTTATGGCCATCCTCATATTTGCATAGATTTGCATTATTTTTTTAAGTGCAAGGGCCATAACTCCGAAACATCAAATCAAATGATCTTCAGAATCAACTTAGCTTCAGGTCTTGATGCATTAAACATGTTTATGAAGTTTCATTAATGTCTGTCAAACAGTTTTGCCAGAAAACAGTGGACAAATTATTTGCATATATTTGCATTTTTTTTAAGTAAAAGGGCAATAACTCCGAAACAACATATCAAATAAACCTCAAAATCGACTCAGCATCAGATCATGATATATTAAACATTTTTGTGAAGTTTCATCAATATCTCTCAAACAGTTTCCCAGAAAACAGCCGACAAACTATTTGCATTATCTTTTAAGGACAAGGGCCATAACTCTGAAACGAAAATTCAAATGATCCTCAGAATCAATTCAGTTTCAGATCCTGATGCATTAAATATTTGTGTGAAGTTTCATTAATATCTCTCAAATAGTTTTCCCAGAAAACGGCGGACAAACTATTTGCATATTTTTTAAGGACAAGGGCCATCACTCCGAAACGACAAATAAAATGAACCTCAGAATCAACTCAGCTTCAGATCTTGATGCATTTAACATTTGTGTGAAGTTTCATTAATATATGTCAAATAGTTTTCCCAGAAAACAGCGGACAAACTATTTGCATTATTTTTTAAGTAAAAGGGCCATAACTCCGAAACAACAAATAAAATGAACCTCAGAATCAACTCAGCTTCAGATCTTGATGCATTAAACATTTGTGTGAAGTTTCATTAATATCTCTCAAATAGTTTTCCCAGAAAACAACGGACAAACTATTTGCATATTTTTTTAAGGACAAGGGCCATAACTCTGAAATGAAAAATCAAATGAACCTCAGAATCAACTCAGCTTCAGATCTTGATGCATTAAACATTTGTGTGAAGTTTCATTAATATCTGTCAAATAGTTTTCCCAGAACACAGCAGACAAACTATTTTTTAATGTATTTGCATTATTTTTTAAGTAAAAGGGCCATAACTCCAAAACGACAAATCAAATGAACCTAAGAATCTACTCAGCTTCAGATCCTTGATGCATTAAATATTTGTGTGAAGTTTCATTAATATCTCTCAAATAGTTTTCCCAGAAAACAGCGGACAAACTATTTGCATATTTTTTAAAGACAGGGGCCATAACTCTAGAATGAAAAATAAAATGAACCTCAGAATCAACTCAGCTACAGATCTTGATGCATTTAACATTTGTGTGAAGTTTCATTAATATCTGTCAAATAGTTTTCCCAGAAAACAGCGGACAAACAAAATGTTGACGGACGAACGAACGAACGGACGGACGGACAGGGCCACGACAATATACGACCACCTTTATTAGGTGGGCGTATAAAAAAGCTTTGTTTATTAAAACAAGCCAATTTTTGACAAAAATAACAAAAGGCAATAACTCCAAAGACACTGAAGACAGAGTTATGGACATTGTGCACTGCACTTGTGGTCAATGTGTGGTCTATCTGTATGTGAAGTTTGAAGTCAATAGCTTTTATACTTTGAAAGTTATGATCCGGACAAGCCAGATTTTAAAAAAAAAAATAACAAAGGGCAATAACTCCAAAAATACTGAAGACAGAGCTACTAACCGTGTGCACTGTACTTTTGGTGAATGTGATCTATCTCAATATGAAGTTTGAAGTCAATAGCTTTTATATGTTTGAAGCTATGAGTCGGACAAACCAGATTTTCACTAGAATAACAAAGGGCAATAACTCCTGAAATAATGAAGACAGAGTTATGGACCTTGTGCAAAGCATTTGTGGTCAATGTGTTCTATCTGTACATGACGTTTGAAGTCAATAGCTTTTACACTTTGAAAGTTATGATCCGGACAAGCTAAATTTTGAGAAAAATAAACAAGGGCAATAACTCCAGAAGTACTGAAGACAGAGTTACGAACATTGTGCAATGCATTTGCAGTCCATGTGATCTATCTGTATATGAAGTTTGAAGTCAATAGCTTTTATACTTTGGAAGTTATGATCTGGACGAATGGACGGACTGACAGACGGGCGGATAGATGAACAGACGGATGGACATGGTTACTCCAGTAAACCCCCCAAAACTTTGTTTGTGGGGATATAAAATACAATGTTCATTATTTTGTAGATTTTAAACCATTAAGATAAATAGAGCATTTGCTCCTTTGGAGCAAATGCTCTATTTATCACAATGGTTTAAAAAAGTGACTTTAACATACTTGTATGCGATGGCAATCTGTCCTAGGAGAATCGGCAATTGTCCTGAATCGCAATTAAATATATTATTTCATGAGCGAACAGAGTAGATCCTGATCTGGACCTACTCTGTTAACAGTTTGCAAAGCCTTAGCCTTATGGAGGAAAGGGTTTACCAAATGCCTTTTCACTTTTGCGAACAGAGTAGATCCTGATCAGACGGCTCCTATAGTTGTTGTCTGATCAGGGTCTGCTCTTCTTTACTTGACCTGACTGTCAGACATGATATAGATATGATTCTATAGTTCTTTTCAGAGTAAAAAATTCCTTAGAAGGTTTATATTAACATTCAGCTTATATAAATATTCATGATACATCAATATTTCTTAAATCAATAATGAACAGGGAAAGGGTTTAGATATAATATACATGTAGATCTATACGGTTATAGTTTCTGCCATGGCAAAATATTCCAGTGTCCATGTGCTTTTACAAAAATTAACCTAATTAATATTCATAATCATGATGATGTCATACTTTCTTACATATAAATTAATATTAATATTCATGGAATAAAGTCTTTATTGACATAAAGTATTGAACATTGTCAGATAAATTATGTCTCTAAACCCATTGCTACATGAAATAATGACAATATGAACATTGATTGTAATATTATTCTTGATATAACGTTTAACAGGAATTTTGGTAATGGCAGAAACTTTAATCTATACATTATTCTATTAGCAAAAAGAGCAGACCCAATCAAACGGCTCCTAGTCTCCCACATCTGTCTGCTATGGGTATACTCTTTTTGCAAAGATATTCAGCTCTTATATATATATATATATATATATCACCATCTGGGTGTTGTCAGTCTAGTTCCTTATATACCACTCATACTGTGTTAACCCCTTACTCCATAAATGCGCCTTTCTACACCTTTGCAAATAGGGTAGACCCACATCAGACAGTTCTTATACAGAGCTCCAAATAAGATGCCTTTACATTTTCAAGAATAGCTCCTTTATTTATCCACCAATTAAACCTTATATACTGTGACCACTCTTCAGTAATTTTCTAGACGAGACGATTGTAAAGAGTGGTCACAGTGTAGGGTTTGGTGGTGAAATGACGATTTTAGTATTTGGGAACACACCCTTATCTGTACCTCTGCCTATATGAGTCATCTGATCAGGGCATGTTCTATTTGCTTCTGACATAACATACATTTAGCTCTACAGTTTCTGCTGTGGCCAAAACCCCTGTTTTAAAAATGCTGTTGCAAAATTTTAAAACTCAACCCATTTATATTCATGTCATATGATAATTTCTTACCATGAATATTCATGGAGTAAAGGCTAAACTGCTATGATCAAGTTTTGATCACTGTGACCATGGCATGACAACTCTGCATGGTTTTACAAACTGAGCATCATCTACAGGGTCGACAAACAAATACTGATTGCTTGTATCCCAAGTAGTTCATTAGGTTCATTCTGAGACATGTTGGTTGCTCATTTTACAAAACGTTGGGATAGCTTCTGATAGTCCTTTCTGCTTTTTAATATGTCCAAGTTGTTGACAAACATCATGCTTCAGAGTCCTGCCCATCTCTCTCAGCATGCCAACATATTCTATTTAATTATCCGTTTAGAATTACCATCATACTGTCTTTGACTAAATTGTTTTGCAATAAACTGGTACATGTGAAAAAGTTGTGACTCGACTGGGACTTGAATCCAGGGCCTGTGGCTTACCATGCTAACACTCTACTGACTGCGCTATCAAGTCACACAGTCTAAAGCTTTTCAATGTTCCGACAATCTTTAACCAACTACTGTTCCATATGGAGATCAGCAAACACTGGCTGCTAGTATCTAAAGTAGTTCAGTAGATTTTAACAATTCGTATATCACAAAGTCAGCACCAGCTGAACAAGCTTTTCATACTTAGATCAGTATTGGGAAATCTTGTTTGGATGTTGATAAAAATGTTTCATTGATTTGGTCTTGCTTTGTGGCGACAATTACTGTGTTTCGACATTGAAAGCTCTTTGTCAATAAAGCAATATTATTCTCCATTTCTGTGGCATTTAAAGCATAGTGGGCTTTGTTAGAAAACTGGCGTGTCAGGTCCCTTGTTGTTTGGAATCTTGTCGAAATTACTGTCCCCTGCAAATAAAATTAATGTTTATGATTAAAATGTATTTCTGGAAATATTTCTTAATCCCCTACACCATAAATATTCATATAACAAATAAATAGGGGTTATTACGCAGGTGACTAGGGCCGCAACAAACAAATAGCGGTTATTACGCAGGTGACTAAAGCTGCAGCGTGATATATTGGCCCGCCACCTTGCAATTGGCCCGAGGGCTTAGCCCGAGTTACTATATCAAGGTAAGGGACTATATCACTCTGCGGCCCTATAGTCACCTGTGTAATAACCTGTTTATTACATTTATGGGTCAAATTGGATCTCCATGTACTAGGTGCAATAGATTCTCAAAGGATTGAAAGAATCAGCACTATCAAGTCACACAGTCATTAGATGACGTCATTATGACGGGTTCATATTATTCAAAACTTGGCGTTGGAAAGAGCGGACAGAGTGCTCTTTTTATTCACCGGTACGTGCACATGTATTGGGCATGTAAATTTGAATCGAATCGGGTGAGGATTGTCTTTGTAAAAGCCATGGTTTGGGGACTATTCGGTATACTGTGTACGAGAACTTTGATAACATTTGCATCATCGGAGCAAAATTAGACCTTCATCGCATATCAGGGTTCTGTTGATATAGATTTAGAATGATTACCTTGGCAGCGGGCACAATATCTGTTATTGGTCCGTTGCTAGGTCTGTATTGGTCTGCTCAGACCACACAACTCTATTTTTTTAAATGATATTGGATCATTTATAACGTAAAAATGTTACTATTTATAATAACAAATGTAATAATTACATTTATAGTTGATATTAACTGAATATTTATAATGACACTACAGACAATTCTGTTTTAAACATGCTAGAAACTGTATTATCATCTTAATTATTTCATAACTTAAGCAAACATAGCAGACCCTGATCTGAGAGCTCTTATATTGATATAGATACTATCTGATATGGATATATATGCTCTTTGCAAAGGCATTAACCCGTTTCCTTATATAATGTGTCTTCACGCATATGCAAACAGAGTAGACCCAGATCAGATGGCTCCTATAGGAGCCGTCTGATCAGGGTCTGCTGTGTTTGCTAATGGAATTTTGTAGACCTTTTCCTTTACTTTCCAAAATGGCTACAATGTTCAACCTTCCATATTTCATATAACTATTTTGTTCATGAATATTCAGTATAGGTATTTAAATTTGAAATAAACATAGAACAGGGAAAGGGTTAAGAGGCCTGTTGATAGAGTAAATGACTATAAAACATTTTATATTTAAAATTGTACACATCATTCACCTTTTTTTTCACAAGCCTAAACGCATATAAATGATACTAAAGCACCTTGCTGGTCAGAATGTCTAACTTTCTCAGTGTGTATTACCAGGATAACAACAATATAGGAAGGCCTTGTACAAATTTTCTTCAGATTTCACTATATGTCCATAAATTAACCCTTTCTCTGTTTAAATATTCATTTAAGGGTTAATGACATCATTGGTATCATATTATTGGATAATTTTTTTAAATTGCATATTATTAACAAAGGATATTTTGGTACAGACAGAACCATAGAATTTGATCTATATAACACAATATTATTATAAGCAAACTGAGCAGACCCTGATCAGACAACTACCATGAGAAATTAGTGCAAAACCATTATAACAATGTCTACGAGTAGATCCACGAAAATTACCATTGTACAGTATAAAACCTCTTTAAATTGACCACCAATTTGGCAAAGCATGTCTAATTATGCCTAAAAGTCAGGTGGTAATTACTTGCAGGTATGATAAGTTTAATTCTTTATGCCTTTGCAAACAGAGTAGACCCAGATCAGATTGCCCCTGCAGAAGATACTGTTCATATTTTTGTTTGCCTTGTGATGATAATACATATTATTTCTAAGGTCTAAAACCCCCAAGAAGAATGCCGGCCCTTATAAGTTGAAAAAGTACTGAGACGAGTTTTATTTGTTATTATAACAAATAAAACTGTCATCCCTGTAAGTTTTCAAAACTGGTGCGAAAAATTTACGGGTATTGATTTAATCCAATTCTGTGTTCCGTAATAACAATTTATAATGATGATCTGTATCCACCTTATAAGTTCATTTTATTGCTTGATTGACAGGGAAAATGTAAATTTGATAACAAAAACTCATGAAAATAAATAGGTACCGAATCGTCTAGGGTAAATTTTTGGGAGGGGCCGAGTTGACCATGGTGTCGAATCGTTTTGGGGCCGAATTGTCTAGGGACCCCGTTAGTTTGGTGCCGAGTCGTTCAGAAACCTGTTGTGCGTCTACTTTGTTTGCAAAGGCGTAAAAAGGCATATTTATGGAGGAAGGGGTTTAACTTAAAGTATCAGGGATGAATAAGTTAAAAACTTAATAGCGCAGGTGCTGCCGATATTCTTTCACAGCATTGTAATAACTCGGAAGATTCAAGATAATAAATCGTGTTCACGAAAGTCATAGCAGAACTATAAATAGAAGACAATGATAACCTACGCGTTAATGTTTGTATGTATATGTACTTACGATTTTCAAGCTCATCCAAAATGCGTGTCTGGTAAACAAATTCTGCGTAAAGTTTTCATTCTCCTACTCGATTTGCAAACTCCTCACAGTGATCTCCCTTGTCACCACGCCTGCGGTCTATTAGGGGAGATAACTGCGTTGGAGGTTGCGTTTCCCTATGGCGTAAAGTCACGTGATATTCAAAATGGCGGCGATCAATTAATCAAAAATTGATTCGTGTATAAGTGAGCATAAATACCCCAATATTATTAATATCGCCTCATTTTAAAAATATTCGTCATATTTGTTGAAAAAATGATCAAATACAGTAACTGCTTGTCTTAAAAAACGGTCCACGATAGTACTTTTTGTAATAAGTTCAGCTGATTACCTAACTACATTACACATCTGAGTAAATCGTTTCGTGAGGACCGGCTGATTTGCTCTCGCTGTTTCGGTAGATTTGGTATCTGTGTTAACACACAGATCCCAATTAGATGGTAAACCCAACTGATGTAAGTCATGGTAATGTTTAAGAAAACTGTGAAAACATGATTATGAAATGGCCCAACTGATATAAGTCATGGTAATTCTTAAGAAAACATGATAATGCATTTGCCCCCCCCCCCCCTTTTTTCATAAAATTTGATGACAACACATTAAAAAGTTCTAAAATGTCTGAATCTTGTATGATATTAATGAAATAACTAAGTAAATATAACTTCATTATAACAGTAGAGGTAACTCTTCTCAATTTCAATTGTTAAAAATACTAATGACCCATTTAATTGAATTATCTTCAGATATTCACACCTAGAGCTAGAATTATTTCTAAACACCTATTAACCCTTAACCTGTTTGCTTTGACAAAAATTGATCTGGGACCACTCTTGTTTGCTAATGCTTAAAAAAAATTTATTGCCATAAATAGAAGTTTTAGCTTTGAAAAAAACTGTAAAATCAAATCTATATCTTGTCAAATGTAAAAAGAGCAGACCCTGATCAGACAGCTTCTATAGCAGCCGTCTGATCTAGTCTACTCTTATTTTTAATGTGTAAAAAACATTATTTCTCTGAAGAGAAGTTTTTGCTTTGACAAAAACTGTAGAATCCGATCTATATTGTGTCAAAAGAAACAGAGAAGACCCAGATCAGACAGCTTCCGTAGGAGTCGTCTGATCTGAGTCTACTCTGTTTGCTAATGCATAAAAACAGCTTTATATGAGGGAAAGGGTTAAACGATTTTTAAAGATATTCTTATTGGTCATTTCACACAAAAACTGGCATTATGTACTGCCTAGCACTCTATTTGCCTATATACCTGGGTCAAGGTATAATTGCATAGCTTTATTGAAGTCATTTGAATTTCTCAAAGACCAGTTTTAGTCATTTTGAGCTAAGGCAAAAATGGCACAAGTTGTAAACAGTTTAGGTCTTGGTCAACCAGTCACTTGGTATTAGTTCTGAATTCAGTTCAAGTTTATTCAGCAGTTAAAGGGTGAAAGCAGTGCACTAAGCTTATTTCATCTGCTAGAAATGTTGTCCACTGAAAAATTAACATGTCAATATACATGTATTACTGTAACTCAGGTGAGCGATATAGGGCCAATGGCCCTCTTGTTTTCAAATTCCCTTCACATTTGATATAAATAGTGAAATATGATATCTGTTATCAGTATAATTAATGATACATCATATCAGTGCAAGAAAATATTTGAAATATTACATTGAAAATGTCTTTTAACCTTATGCAAAAACTCCTATATATGATCTTTTGCATATTATCCTTGATCTAATGGGCGTTCGAATTATCAAAAATTGACTACATTATGATTAAATCTTTGCTACATTAATAGATGGCATGTTTCCAAAATACCATGTTGAGGTTGGGAGGCAGATATTGGACAAACTACAAGATGGTCCCAGTCGCGCAGGCCAGAGTCCTTTTGGTAAAAGCCAGGGTAGTAGGGGGTTGGCGGCAACAGGCCCTCGTGTGCCTAGAGAAGACTTGAGCAGGTATGAATACCAGTCTGTAATGTTTAACCCTTTCCCTCATATGAACGCCTTTTCGAGCATTTGCAAACAGTAGACCGAGATCAGACGGCTCCTACAGGATCAGCTCTGTTTACTAATGGAGTTTGATAGATCTGTTTCTTTACTTTCTAAAATGGCTACAGCATTGATTCATTTTGAAATCTGACATTATAGTTGCTTGGGACTCGCATATTATGAAGCAATGTCTTATATCTCACTAACCACTATAGCCAAAAGAAATGAATGAATCAAAGCACGAAGTAAATAAAAGGAAAAATATCTGTATTTACTTCGTGGTCACATCAAATGATACGAAACAAAGTGTAATATTTAACAAACAGTGACACTTCTAACCAAAACCTATCTGACTATCATTTTAAGACGAGATGAACTCAAGTTTCAATCAGTAGCTTCAGCGTTATCCAGGAAATTAACACTGTAAATGCGCCCTGGCAGCAGTCAGAGTTTGTTAAAGAACTTCACATTCACTACGTGTTCAGGTTATTTTGCATTACTACTATTAGTTGTTTTCTCTGCCGACCTCAGATTCACTACCTGTGCTAATGTTAGGACTGTGCTTTATTAAAAACACTGTCAATGTCTTTTGATTGTTATTTATTATTATTATTATTATTATACCACATTTATATAGCGCTCTTTTCACACGGGATATGTGCGTTCAAAAGCGCTGAATTTAGGTCTTTTTTCAGTTTCTTTTTTGTGGCATGAAAATTGTTGACAATATCAGAGGTGACCTTCATCCGGGCTTTTTTACATTGAGAAGCAAGAGCAGCGATTGGTTGAGACTACCGGTGTCTTAGTACTTTTTACCATCGGTCTAGTCTCGGTCAATCGGCCGTTCATTATCAAAGTCTGATCAGATAAACGTCTAGATGATCCAGACTAAAAAAATGCCTGACCCAGCATTGATGCGAAAATGACTCGGACTTAATGTTTTTATGTCCCCGTTGACCATAGTCAGAAGGCATTATGTTTTGTACCTGTCCGTCTGTCACGCTTTTATGTGCAGTTGGTTGTCACAGTTTTTATACGCCCACCTAATAAAGGTGGTCGTATATTGTCGTGGCCCTGTCCGTCCGTTCGTTCGTTCGTTCATTCGTTCGTTCGTTCGTTCGTCCGTCAACATTTTGTTTGTCTGCTGTTTTCTGGGAAAACTATTTGACAGATATTAATGAAACTTCACACAAATGTTAAATGCATCAAGATTTGAAGCTGAGTTGATTCTGAGGTTCATTTGATTTGTCATTTCAGAGTTATGGCCCTTTTACTTAAAAAATAATGCAAATAGTTTGTCCACTGTTTTTTGGGAAAACTATTTGAGAGATATTAATGAAACTTCACACAAATGTTTAATGCATCAAGATCTGAAGCTGAATTCATTCTGAGGTTCATTTGATTTGTCGTTTCGGAGTTATGGCCCTTTTACTTAAAAATAATGCAAATAGTTTGTCCGCTGTTTTCTGGGAAAACTATTTGAGAGATATTATTGAAACTTCACACAAATGTTTAATGCATCTAATGCTAATAAAGGTGGTCGTATATTGTCGTGGCCCTGTCCGTCCGTTCGTTCGTTCGTTCATTCGTTCGTTCGTTCGTTCGTCCGTCAACATTTTGTTTGTCTGCTGTTTTCTGGGAAAACTATTTGACAGATATTAATGAAACTTCACACAAATGTTTAATGCATCAAGATCCGAAGCTGAATCGATTCTGAGGTTCATTTGATTTGTCGTTTCAGAGTTATGGCCCTTTTACTTAAAAAATAATGCAAATATATTCGTATAGTTAGTCAGCCATTTTTTGGGAAAACTGTTTGAAAGATATTAATGAAACTTAATACACCTGTTTAATGCATCAAGACCTGAAGCTAAGTCAATTCTGAGGTTCATATGATTTGTCGTTTCGGAGTTATGGCCTTTGCACTTAAAAGAAATGATGCAAATCTATGCAAATATGAGGATGGCCATAACTTTTTCATTTGAAATGATATTTACTTCAATTTTTTTATATGGTTAAACCTTAATATGAATTTTCACATATATTGCGGGGTTTTTGATAAGTCATTTAATTCTAAAGTTATGGTCCTTGAACTTTGTGTGTTCGTTGCTTTGTTTGTCAGTCAACTTTTAGTTTGTTGTTTTCTGGGAAAACTATTAAAATGATATAAATGAAACTTAACACAAATGTTTTAAGCAACAAAATCTGAAGCTGAGTTTATTTTGAGGTTCATTCAGTTTGTCTTTACAGAGTTATGGCTGTTGCACTTTACAAAAATCTGCAAATATGTGGATTAGCTAACTTTTTTATTTAATAAGATATTCACTTAATTTTTTTTAAAAATAGTATCACCTTAATATGGAAATCAAGATCTGAAGCACAGATTAGAAAATGTCAACACTTATAAGGCATGTTGAATCGGAGAAAGTTCGCAAGTGGGCGTATTATGTACCGTATGCGGTACTCTTGTTTTCATTGTCATATCCAGGGTTCGCACAGACCTGGGAAAGTCATGGAAAATGAAGTTTGCCTGGAAAAATCACGGAAAACTGAAATTTCAAATTTTATCATGGAAAAATCAGGGAATTCAGAAAAAAATCGTGTAAATTAACAAATACACCCTTGAATAATTCCTTTATTTGTAGATTTACCAACACATAAATTTTCTTGTCATGAAATTAAAAAAAGAAGAGTTCATAACCGAAAGTACAGTATATTGGCGATATTTCGAGCACCATCGGGGATAGGCAAAAACCTCGGATTATCGCGATGCTCGAAAGAACCGAGAGCATTTTATGTCATTTCCAAGAGCATTGTTTGACGACGAGAGGAAGCGTATTTCTTCACAGTAAACTGTTTAAACATAATCATAAACTTCAATGCATATATAATTCATCGATTCTTTCCTTATATAAGTGATAACAGAAAACACCGGCGACCGAAGTTTCAGTATAATTTGTTTGGGTCCGTTCGACGGACCCTTCACAATAAACTCAAAACTTGTTTCAAACCATTTAGACATATCCCTAGAATAGTCGTAGCGTATAGCGTTATGTCGTCTATTTTGCATATTTTTCCATTTGTCGACATTAATTTAGTTGTTGGTGCTGAGTTGGGTGCACAAACAAACATTTTCGTTTCTTTCCCGTGCTGTTTCGTAGTAAGAAAAATCGGGGCGAGTGACCAAATTAATTAATAACCGGAACACTCGGCTTTTTTCGTCTGACATAGTTATTCTCGTTCATCTCTCGTAGCAAGAGTCTGCATGAACGAGACTGTCTAAAAGTAGCAAAAATATTGCGAATTTCAAAGCACTACACGAAAAGCACTGCACTATTACAAAATTTAAAGCAGAAAGACGTTATATGGCACACATTCAGCAGTACTGAAAAAGCACTACACGTTTGCGAACGTATGCAAATTATGAGTGTGACTCTGTGTTTATTAAGACTTCAGTCTATTAAATTATCATCATTATTTACACCAAAGTAAAGTCTGCATTCAATGAATGTGTTATTCACACATTTGGAAGATCTAATGCCCCATAGACGGATCTTTCAAAAGGTCACGACAACGTATCGAGAAGGTGTGAATAATTACCTCGGAGGTGGGAAAACACCGTGCTCGAATTAAACAATAAAGGGAACCAGAATGATCCGTGGGACCAGCACACATGCTCGAATTTTCGGATTATCGCTATTCGGATTAATGCAGGTATTTTCAATGAGATTTGATAGAATTTGAGCCGGGACCTCAACATTCCCTCGGAATAAGCGGGTATCTCGGAAAAACGAGTCGAAATAACGCCGTTATACTGTAGATCTGGTCGGCGTTATGATAAACGTGAATTTTCTACTATTACACCGGTAGCGGACAGTCATTGGTCCGAAAATGGATTTCCGGTTCGCTGACTCAATTTTCGGAAGTCCTCTGCTCTTTTCGTTAGTTCATTGTTTATTGCATTGATTTGTGAAAATCTATCCTGCGTTCAATGATCAATGGACCAATATTCAATGGACCATTTTCCCAAAATGTCTAAATCCGTTGCGAAAATCCGATTGGGGGGGGGGGGGGGGGGGGGGAGTCTATAGTTATTGGCATGGAATTGCATATACACATTAACCATTAACCACTATCCATATTTTCATTGCGCACCCAGCCCGCAAGCCCAAGGTCCAAGTCAAATGACTTAAGGAACTTTGTGCAGCTTGTGCACCACAATGGGGGAATCGCTGTGTTTTAATTTCTAGTTTTAATTGAAGGAATGCTTTTTAGCGCTTTATTTTGCAATGCGTCCTGAGGACTCACATGTCAATGTTCAGTGGGTCCTGATGAAATTCTTTGCGTGTTTTACGCAGGAATCACACTAAAATGAATCACTGCTACAGTATGATACCTTCCATATTTGGTTACAAGAAAAATAGTTGATGCTGAGCATCAATGTCGCTGAAATTATGTTTCAACTCCATGTTGTGTAAAGAGCAGTGCAATCTTTGTACAGCAAACTGTGTATAATTAAAATAAGTTAAAACGAGTAAAGGGCTGCTTATTCCTATTATGACACTTCAATGAAATTTCATTTCGTGCATTCAAGCCTTTTGTTGAAGAAAATCTTTCAACAAAACATGCATCTTGCTGAGGAGCACAGAAAAAGTGGATATGAGTCTTAAAAGTATATTTTATACTGCATAATTACATTTTCAGAGTGGTTTACTATTAGGATTGTTAAATAGTGTATTTTATTTATAGTTTTTTATTGCTTTCGAAGAATGCAATATAGCGATCGGACGTTTTTTCTTTCTACGGCAAAGAGTTCACTATTTCTTGTGAACATGCGCAAGAGAAAATAGTTCTCTTCAATTCTAAACTAGTTTTGTTGTAAATTGTTCATTAATTTATTTACTTTTCATGCATTTAATAATACTTCCCTTTGTCAAATAACTTCTAGTCTACACAAGATCAACCTTTTAAAAGCTTGAATTATTGAATATACTAAAAAAAAATGCGAATGAATATCGGTATGATTAAACACTGGGTTTGACCGGATATGAAGTTCATATCTGCGGATATGAGTTACGCAAGCATAAAAATCAGCCACAAAAGCGTTAATCATATACGCAGATATGAACTTCATTCCTAGTGTTCAGTCAAACATTGTTTTCGCAACACATTGGCGTTTCTACAGCAGCAATAGCTTGTCTATAAATTATAAATTTCTTCTCCGCCTATAGCGAAGACTTCCCAACTAGAAAACCTGTTGTGTTTTTTCATCGATCAATTACCTCTCCGCCGATAGGGAGGGAGAGGGCAATTTTTATATCGACACCGTGTACGGGATAAAACGCGAACCGCATTTCTATACATCCGTCTTACCTAGAGATCCGAGTAATCCGTATAGCATTTATGAGTTGCAGTGTCTGTACTTTCGCTTTCATACCCGCAGTACCGCAACAATTTTTTTTCTATTAGCGTAATTTTACTGATGAAACACAAATGAAATGCCAACTTCTCTTGCAGTGTTAACAGGCTAGTATGCGTATTACTCTCTAAAATGGACTTAATTAGTTTTTCCACAAACCAAGATAGGACTTGCCATTCATGCCATTGTCATCGCAAAAATGCGAGGCATGTAGGCTTCTCATTTACAAAAAATGCCGATATCTTTATTTTCCAAAATTCCGATCATATTTGTCTTGGTTAATGGAATAGTTGAGATTTACTGTGATTTCTGATTTATAATGGGTTTTTATGAAAACTCATAGATGACATGTTTACAATTTTAGTAATAACCAAGAGTTATGCAGTTGTAGACAAAACGCACGCGAAAAACACCATTAAACTATCAGAACTGCATGAAATGCTTTTAATTGAATTGTACTGCCACTTGATAGAGAAAATATGAACATGTTAAATGTTATGTTGATATTTTAAAGTTATATTTTAAAAAGGTGTAAACAGTGTCTACTCCGATCAGGGATTAGTCTCCGTTTGGCTATTTTGAATAGACCCAGCAAGGATAGAACAATGATAGAATTCATTTGAAAATGATTTATATGTAAGAGTGTTAATAACAAAATGCTGCCAGTCCAATTTTCAAGAATAAATTGGAATATAAAAGTTGGGATTCATATAATTTTATGATCAATGGAATTCAGGGTGAAGTTTTGATAGAATAAAACATCATGTGGATTATTAGGACTTTACTGTTAATTTGATATCATTATGAATCAACCAAGATTTTGGATTAATGTGTATGTGTTTGCATACATGTATATAAACCCGAACAAAATTTAACTAAAATTTCATACTACATTGTCTAAACAGCAGTTAAAATTCTAGGCTTTGTAATAAATAACGAGGGTAGTGCTTTGAAATACACAACAGCATTTGATATTACTTTGATATGAATTGAAAGATGGACACTGTCACTCAGCAGTGACTTGTTGAGGTCAAGGACTGTCAGAGTGTCACTAATAACCACTTTGCTTATGGTTTGACTGTTGTTACAGTCTGTAATGTTTTTAGTATTACATTAAACAATTCCAAGACGTCAAAAATGGTGATTAACATGTACAGCAACGTCTTCCCTTACACTTAACATCCATATCAAACTCGAAAGCAATTATGGCTCTTCAGGCCTTTGATTTTTTCAAATTCTTCAAATTTTATTTTCTCTGCCGAATATATAATTGCAATGGCTTTTATATCCCAAGGATACGGGAGGTTTTATCTCCCATGGATCTGAAGGACAGTGAGAAAGACTGGATATGAATCTAAAACTTTTTTTAGGAGTACTCATGTAAATGTTAATCTATGTGAAAGTGTCAATATTTTAACTTTTTGTTTTTTAATTAGTCTAGCTGTGTTGTCATTGCTGCTGTTCTGACTCATTGGCTAGTTGTCCACATAAACATTTTTACTCTCATTAACAGTTTAAAGAGGAAACCACATGGAGAATCAGGCTTTACCCATCAGGAAGTGCCTGTTGGAAGCACTCAGGATGTGTTGGTGACATATGTGAAAGACCCAAGCCAATTTCAGGTATATGTATTTGATTTAGACAATTTGTATGCTCCCACAAGGTGGGACACATACAGCCTTGCTCTTGTCTATCATTTCTTACATCTGTCCATACATATGTTCCGCAAAGCTTGTGTGTCCAACTCATCATACACCAATGGAAAGATTTACTTTAAACTTTCACAAATGTACATCATTGATGTAAAGATGTGCTTATAGAAGATAAATTTTGCTGTGACCATTTTCAAAAAGTGGAGCTATTGTTATGACCCCGTTGGTGTCAGCGTTGGTTAACCTCTTTGTTAAGGTCCATTTCTCAGAAACCATCAAAGATATTTGATTAAAATATGGTATGCATGTTTACTATCACAAGGGGAACCCATTTCACAAGGGCAGGTGACCCTAAAATTAATTTTGCCATAGTTATGCCCCTTTTTTTCGACTTGGAATTTTCATTGTTGGTTAAGTTTTATGATAAGGTCCATGTCTCAGAAACTGTCCAATATATTTGGTTCAAATTTGATACGCATGAAAACTATAACACGTACAAGGGAACCCATTTCACAAGGGCAGGTAACCTCAAAATAAATTTTGCTATAATTTTCCCCTTTTTGACTTAGACTTCCACTACACTATCCAGCACTAAAGAAAGTGGAGCGCGCTGTCCGCAGACAGCTCTTGTTGATCAGAGATATGGGAGTTTGAATTTTTGTTCACTGTATAACAGTAAAAAGTGCTTGATTAAAAGACTATCAACAGGAAGGCATCTGTGTCCTATGAACCCAATTTTCTAGTTTTATGTGTGTACAATAAAAACATGGGAGTTTAGTAGCGCTGTAACAATAGGTCGACTTATCGCGATAGTTGAGCTCCCGAGTCCCGATAGTGATAGTTTGATTAATTCAGACAATCAAGAAATATCACCAATATTAAATCCAACTATCGGTAGTTCCAATAGTTTTCTTACATGGTATCACTAAACATAACAATTGCAGCAAACTTTGTAATGTGTGTATTGGAAACACTGTCATGTAGACGCTTTCTTGTTTCCACTGCGTCAGCATTACACTGAACCTCGGTATACTGTCTCTTTAGGGTCTTTCTTGTTTTAAAGGTCCCCTGTTTAGTGTTTGGATCAATTTTTATACCCCCCTTTTGAAAAAATGGGGGTATATTGCTTTGCACATGTCACAGTCGGTCGGTCGGTAGATCGATGGTTTCCGATCGATAACTAATAAACGACTTGGCATAGAATCTTCAAACTTGCTGTGGTAGATGGTCATGACCACTGGATGACCCCTATTGTTTTTGAGGTCACTAAGTCAAAGGTAAGGTCACCATGACCTTAACTGGTAAAATGGTTTCTGATCAATAACTGCTCAAGGGTTTGGCTTAGGATCTTCAAATTTGCTTAGGTGGTTGGTCATGACAACTAGATGAGCCCTGTTGTTTTTGAGGTCACTAGGTCAAAGGTCAAGGTCACCATGACCTTAACTGGTGAAATGGTTTCCGATCAATAACTGCTCAAGGGTATGGCTTAGGATCTTCAAACTTGCTGTGGTGGTTGGTCATTACCACTATATGACCCCTATTGTTTTTGAGGTCACTAGGTCAAAGGTCAAGGTCACCATGACATTAACTGGTGAAATGGTTTCCAATCAATAACTGCTCAAGGGTTTGGCTTAGTATCTTCAAACTTGCTGTGGTGGTTGGTCATGACAACTAGATGACCCCTATTGTTTTTGAGGTCACTAGGTCAAAGATCAAGTCACCATGATCTTGACTGATGAAATGGTTTCAGATTAATAACTGCTCAATGGTTTGGTTCGGGATCTTCAAACTTGCTGTGGTGGTTGGTCATGACCAATAGACGACCCCTATAGTTGTTGAGGTCAAGGGTCAAGGTCACCATGACCTTAACTTGTGAAATGTATTCAGATCAATAAATGATCAGTGGTTTGGCTTAGGATCTTCAAAGTTGCTGTGGTGATTAGTCATGACCACTAGATGACCTCTATAGTTGAGGTCACTAGATCAAAGGTCAGGGTGTCTGGGTGGGGGAGGTATACATGTATTACAAACATCTCTTGTTTGATATATTATTATTACCGGAGACTTGTACATGAACCCGCTTGTTCCTACTACATTACAGTATTGGTTTCGTGGAAAATGGCGGCCGAATATGAAATTGTGCCAATTAAATCCGGCAAAGCACCTGTATGGAATCATTTCGGATTTGTTAAAAAGGGATAGAAGTAGAAAAACGTAAGGGTGGATGCAAACACTGCCTTTCTAATTTCAGTCTACCCTGTTTGCAAAGATATGAACAGGTTTGCTTTCAGCAATAGCAATAGTATTGCAATAATCAAAACTGGCTCCAATAGTCGGCCTTACGGCCTCGATAGTCACCCCTAGAGTTTAGTATCACAAAATTAATGAATTCCCGAAAGGCATAAGCTTGCTAAAATATTACCATTACACCACTTGAATTTATTTATGGTATACATAATAATCACAAATGGTAGATGTGCAAGACACAATTTTCATGTGCTTAGCACTGATCAATGCAGAATTATGAGTATTTTTGTCATTTTGGCATGACACATGGGGAGTTGATGTCGCAAACTCCTCCCTCGATTTAAAAGTTATTGAATTAATACTTGCCATACTTCATAACCACAAATAGCAGATATGCAAGATGCTGTTTTCATATGTTAAGTTGCAGGCATTACATAATTGTCTCCCCTTAAACTTTGAGTATTTTTGTGTTTTGGTCCTGTTATATTGGGTAGTTTGTCACAAACATGGTTTTGCAATCAAAGCTGCCGTGCTGGGGTATTCATCACCTTTAGTGATAGTTCTAGTTTGAATTACTTATAAATTTATTATTTTAGATTGTTTTGGACAAGATGTCCTCATCCCTGGACATGGTGATGGACCAGCTGCATGAGTATTACAGTAATCTGCCTCCTAACGGTGACCAACTGGACAACCCTCACCTCAGTCAGCCCTGTGTAGCCCAGTTCAGTGAGGATAAGGGCTGGTACAGAGCCCTTGTCACAGGTATTCATTGTTGTAATTACAATCTGTGGGGCGACTGGTGATGAGATTGCAAAGAGATTGGATCCAGATGAGATGTCGAGTAGCTTGGAGTTTCATCAGAATCCAAACTGATACTCTGAATAGGTCTAGAAAGGTTCCCCTGTTCGTGTTGGTTTTAATATGAAATAATTAATTGTGATAATGCAGTGATTTAAGATACATCAAAGTTATCTTTGATCTCAAGTTATTCATTTCCTTGTTTAACATTTATTCAAGATTTTATCACCTCATTTATATTAATGGACAAAATCAATAACATAGGACGAGGAAAAGGGATTTATTTCACCAAGGTGGAAACTTAAATTTATCAAATCTATTCCTCAAGCCATTACCTCATAGGCTATTTTTAGATCCAAATGCCTTGAATAAACCAAAAAGGAGCATTTAACAAAAAAATGGGAAATTTTAGAAATGTAGTTATGAAACCATTGTGATAAATAGAGCATTTGCTCCTATGGTTTCAAAAAGTGACTTTTACAAAGGCGTTAATTTAGGGAATGGGTTAAGGAAATAGAGCAGATCCTGATCAGACAGCTCTTGCAGGAGCTATGTGATCTTTGTCTACTCTGTTTTGCAAAGTCAGAAGTTAAAGAGAAGATTGAAAGAAATAGACAGAGAGTAATTAAGTTTATTCTGGAGAACTAAAATACATGTTTGTTTCAGGCCTGAAGGCGAGTGGTCCAGCTGAGGTGTATTTCGTGGACTATGGAAACAATGAGTATACAGACAGAGAGGCTCTGAAAACCATTAAGCCACAGTTTATGTCCCTCCCTGCACAGGCAATAACATGCAGTCTAGCAGGTATGACCACAAACTGTCTTTTCACAAACTTGGGAAGGCCTTTTTTGGTGATTTTTGGGAAAATGCATTCTAATTATTGGGAATTTTTGTACTCATAAAACTCAATGATTTGGATAGCATTTTGGTCCAATTTTAATTTATTGGTTTGTTAGCATTTATTCTCAAATTGATTTTTCCCCCCAAGATTAGGAAAGGTTTTACCTGCTTTGCATCCTTCAACGGACTGGTGTTGACACCAGAAAAAGACCTGGTTAATCTGCAGAAGAAAAGGATTTCTGTATTTTCATCTTTTTTGTGGTCATGAAGTTGGAGAGGGGGTATATAGGAGTCATTGTGTTTGTTGGTCTGTCTGTCAGTGGCACAACTTTTTATGCCCCCAACGGCGGGCATATAGTCCGTCCGTCTGTCCTTCCATCCGTCCTTCCATCCGTCCCAAATTTCGTGTCCCTTCTATAACTTCTTTATCTGTGAATGGATTTCAAAATAACCTGGCACAAATGTTCACCACACAAAGACGATGTGTCGCGTTTAACTCCCAGGTCCATGGGTCAAAGGTCAAGGGGTCAGGGTACAATTTTTGGGGGCATTTGTCACGTGACTGTGACAGCTAATGCTTTTTGCCTTTGGCACAACTTTTTTGTCCTGTTCTATCTCCTGTTCTACAAATACCATTGAAATTATACTTCACATATGGAACAGGCCTGGTGAGAGGAAGTGTCTTGATAAAGGTCCATAACTCTAACATCAGTATTTTTTAGTTATTCCCCTTTTTCATTAAAATGGCCGGGGCCAAAACCAAAGGAACCTATTAGGGCTGTCATGATACACTAACGTATTCGAATATCGTTTCTGGCGGTGAGTGTATCATATTCGCTACCCAAAGAACCGAATATTGACAAATACAATTAGACGTATAGGAAATTAACAAAATTAAAAGAAAAACAACATATTTTCGCCATAAATAATTGAAATATGAGCGAAACATTCCAGCTGCGAAACGTCTTTTCGCAGTGACACCAAGGGAGATGACTCTTGATGACTTCTTATGTTTACAAATCACGACACCGTGTGTTGGTCCTGTTGGAGTCAACAGGCTTAATAATTGTACTCTTGCATTCACTTTTTGCAGAAAAGTAGTCAAATGGTTCAGATACACGAAACAATTACCGAAAACAAGTTTGTTTTGATAGGACTAATTCTTAGTTTTTACGACAACCGCAAACTGTTGTTTCATAACAATGTCGGGGCCGAAAGAGATTTTCAAGACTCCAACCAAATATATTAGCGCCGTCTGGAATCATTTAGGGTTTCTGACGGGATCAGAAGGAAAAACCAACAATGAAATCACTGTTTGTAAAGTGTGCCACCACGAAATGAAGTAATACTGCTAGTTGTTGGCTCTAGCGGTTAGTTAACGGAGCGCCCCAATGTCTGAACGTACCCAAAGTTTATTGACCAAATTTATTTGAGTTCGTTCACGATTCACCAGAAATGGACGAAACCAGTTGGCTATATTCAATTAGATACAGTGTAATGCACTGTATTTTGATGGTGCTTGAAAGGTTCTTGAATTTGAATTAGTATTATTTTTATGCATATTGCCTAAAGAGTAAAAGACTACAATAGGAGTGGACCAGTTTACTTTTGAACACTTTTCTTTTCAGTGTTTCTAGTTTATGTGACTTTGCCAATTAAATATTTATGATATATATAATAACTCATACTTTTTCCTTGCTTATCAGCACATGTCCAGTAGCATTTTCATTATAAGCTTAAAAAAAAACCAACCAGCACCACCATATTGGAGTAAAGGGATAAACTCGTCGTAACGTTACGTTTAATTTCCCGCCATTGTTTATATGATGACGTCACTTCCGTGACGTTAAGTATATTATAGTTGTTATGCACTGATGAAGATGTAAATCGAAACATGTATGCAGTTAAATAAAAAACGTGTTGGTTGTTAATTTATCCCACATTATAAGCTTAAAAATTCCTAATCCTAAATATGGACTTAGTCTGGACATGCTTTGGCTTAAGTAACTCTTATTAGCTTATGCCATAGCATGTTTATGTAACTGTATTCGTATTCGTGAATATTTATTCGTATTCGCTATACTGTATTGTGATACGTATTCGTATTCGCTACATGGGCGTATCGTTGCAGCCCTAGAACCTATTATAAAGATTGGGACATGTACATGTAATGTGGTCAACTACGTTCATTAAGTTGTTTGATGTCGGGGGTGATAGTCGGCAAAGGTGATTGTGCTGTACGGTTCTTTATCGCTGTATGTGTGAAATATTTTGAAATTGCAACATTCAGTTGAGTTTGTAATAACCAAACTATTTTTCATAGAAATTTCGTTCTTGGGACAAGGAAATAACTTTGTCTTAGCCAATTTTACATTATAACTGATTTTGTATTAAGCAGGCAGAAATGAATTGGGGAAACAAATTTCTTTTTTATTATCCAGTCTTTCGTTATATCCGAGTTCACTATAAGTGTGCTTCACTGTAATTACATTCTCAGTAGAGTAACTCTTAAAACGAGAGCACTGCAAGCGGGTGCCAATGCTTGTCTGTCATCATTGTCAAGATGAACATGCATACCAAAAATGAAGGTTGTAAATGAAAAATTAAAGAATTTATGGTCAATGTCAAGATTCCGTACAAGACGACAACGCGGACGCCGGAGTTACGACAATAGTTCGTGATTTCTTCGAAACAGACGAGCTAGCGAGGTCAAAATGGTGGTGCTGGTTCCTAATGCATGAAATAAATGATAATTATGATATATAAATGGATCTTTCTGCATCACTTTCATTCTGATTAAGCAGCTATCTGCTTTATATACAACCAAATTCAGGGTTGATCTGTAATTTAAATTAGCTGTACGTCGCAATTTGACTGAGATACTGTTAAAAGTGATGTAAAGCCCCAATACAAACAAACGAAACAAGTTTTACTGTGTTTTTGAATAGGTGTGGCCTCCTCACAAGACTTCTGGGCCCCAGAGCACATCGTTCAGTTTGAGGAGATGGTTATAGAGCAATGTTTCTCCGCAACCATTGTCTCAGAGTTCCATGAGCAAGGCTCCACTGTGTACAAAGTTGAACTGGCAGACAAGAAAGGAACCAATGTCAACCAGAAATTTGGTTCCATGACAAACACACTGAGAGCGGAACCTGCCAAGAGGTCCATGTCTGGTACAATGATCACGGTTGGTATTAAATTCAGTTACCGTTTGATCTGAATGGCTTGCTTTATATAACAGATTTTCCAGAGTCTAAAATGCAGTCTGCTGTAACTAGTTGAAAATGATTAATCCATAATCCATGTTTAAGTGATTTTACCCCAAAAATACGCCATGGCCGAAAATTGTCTCGTTTATAAGTTACTATAAAATTTAAGAATTAATATTGTTATTTCTTATATGAACATTCATGGAGTAAAGGGTTAAATCATGGTTTAATACAGAGTATCTTGTATGGCTTGTCAGATCAAGATCCAAAGTTTTTGAAAGTCATTAACATTTTTGCACTTAACTCAAACTAACCAAGGATTGTATTATTGGTGAAGTTAACCACAATTAAGTCAGACTACTAACAGGTAACTTTACCTAGCCAGGATCATGTTTTTCCTGCAGTATGTCAAATAGCAATTTATTTGCTGCTTTTGAAATCTGTGCAAACACCTGAGAAACTGAATTTGCAATTGTATGAATGAATACTGTGCTCTTCTTCACAGCACATCTAAGAGAGCAGCGTAGTCATGGTCATCTTTGTTATCAAAGGACAAACAGTATGCTCTTCTTCTCCGTTAGCTCTAATATAACTGACATTTTTTTTTACACAAGATGGCCAACACAGGGGAGGATGGTGGATGGGACGATTCTGGAGGAGGCAGCAGAGGAAGTGGTGGTGGGAGATCTTTTGGTGGCAAACCTGGAGGATTTGGAGGAAGAGGTGAAGGTGGTAGGGGTGGCTTTGGAGGTGGAGATCGAGGTTCAGGTGGTGGATTTGGAGGTGGAGATCGAGGGTCAAGTGGTGGATTTGGAGGTGGAGATCGAGGATCAGGTGGTGGATTTGGAGGTGAAAGAAGAGGTGGATTTGGAGGTGGAGATAGAGGTGGTGGGTTTGGAAGTGACAGGGGTTCTGGTGGTAGAGGATTTGGAGGTAAGCATGAATATGGTATATCAGCCTTAACTGACCACTAATCAGATGTTATCCTTATTACAGTCAAGGTCATAATACATCAAAGTCAAAGGTCATTTCGGGGGCATAATGTTTCACAAACACATTTTGTTTGTGAAAGAATTTGTCATATTTGTCCCAATTTGTAGGAGAGATTTCTGAAATCTGATAGAATATCTGGGAAAAAAAATCGTTTTGCATGCCACTGTTTTTTTCCTTAGGGCTGTTCAATTTAAATGTGTATTCGGGGGCAAGAAAGCACTTTAAAAAAAAGCTATGCATGGATGGATTTCACTGCAAAAATGGTACTCTTTGGTTTGTGCATTAGCAAAAAACTTCTGTGCGTGGATCGCCGAATTTGGAAGTGCCTTCCTGCACCCCATACACATTTAAATGGAACAGCGCTTACCTTGTGCTTTAGCCTTTAACATTATATTAGTTTTGAGTAATACTGATCCTGATTCTGAAATTATTTTGTTATGCAAATTTTGTGAAAATATAGGCAGAGAACATCTTTTAAAGCTGTTAATACCAGCTCAGACTCTTGTCGAAATAATAGCATCATACCTTTGAGATATATGTTTACTTTAAGCACATTACTTCAGATATATATAATAAATCTGAATTTTCATAATTGTTTCATGAACAAGGGGCTTTTTGAGCATGGCAAAAATTGTAGAATCAGATCTATTTTAGTTCATAGTCAAACAGGTAGAACCTGATCAGACAGCTCCTTCAGGATCCATCTGATCTAGGTCTACTCTTCTTGCAAATCTTGTCAAAAAGTCTTGGTATTAAAAGCAGTGTTTATGATTAGCCCTTTCCTCATGTGAACACCATTTTGTGCCTTAACAAAGAGTAAACCCTGATCAGACAGCTCCTGTAGGAGCTGTCTGATTAGGGTCTGCTCTGTTTGCCTTTGAAGTAACACATTATGGCATGATAGAAAAAGCCCTTGTTTGTAATACCATTACAAAATTTCAATTAATATTCATTGTGTCATTATTTCTTGCATGAATATCCCTGGATTGAAGGGTTAACCATTTTTTTTTGCATTTTCTATTGCTTTTATTCAGGAGGAGGTGGAGGTAGCAGGGATTGTTTCAAATGTGGAGAGTCTGGCCATATTTCCAGGGAATGTCCAAATGCACCTAAAGGTATGAATTTTCATTTCGAGAGCTGATAGACAAAAAATTTGAATTGTGATATTGACTAACATTTAGGAATGGGAAGTAAATATAATTGTGGATGGAGACTCCATTGTTTTGATGCCCCCAAAATCTTTATGTGTAGGCATATTGTTCTGGCTTGTGTCTGCATGTCTGAAACTGTTTGTCTGCCTGATAGTGGCCATAAAAATGTTCATGTTTTAATGCAAGCTTTAATTTGTGTTTGTTAGGTGGTGGTGGTGGAAGTCGAGATTGCTTCAAGTGTGGAGAGTCTGGCCATATATCTAGAGAGTGTCCAAATGCAGCTAGTGGGGGTAAGTGATGTCATCAGATACTATATGTATAGTGTCACTATAGGACTGTTGTACCATGTCAAACCTTTATTTGTCAGAATAGGACTTGTATGGTATGTAATCCTTTGAATATTTTTGTAAGAAATAATAACATGAATAATTGTTAGTTAAATTCTTATAATTGCATAATTATGATCAGGGAATATTTTGGGCAGTTGTGGTATCAGATCTGTATAATTCTATAAGCAAATGGAAGAGACCCTGATCAGACAGATCCTAGATAGGGATTTTGTTCTGTGTCTACAAAAGCTTCAAAAGGTGAAAAGGGTTTACTCTTTGAACACACGCATCTTTTACCTTTTCGAACACTACATAACTACTTTCTGCAAACAATTCTGTCTTGATTTTCTCAAAAGTGCAATAAAGATTAGCATTTTGTGAAAGCTTGTTACTGTTGTGATCATTATTCAGTTAAAACCTTTCCCTCATAAACACCTTAAATAAAACTTACATACGAGCTGCTTCATGCAAAAAGAAGGTACTGGTTCTTGAACCCTGCAATACAGACCCAAGAACAGCTAAAACAGGCAGCTGATCAGGGTTAACATTATTTGACAGTTTGATGGTTAACCTTTAAAATGGGGGAATAAGTGAATTTGCAAACGGTGTAGAGGAGCCATCTGATAGAGGTCTGCACCATTCCAAAATCCTCTAGTATAAAATTAAGCTTTTCATACGAATGGACTCTACCCTTAAACGTTGGTGCACTCTTCCTCTTTGAAATTTTAGCGTTCAAAGTGTACAGCACATGGACACAGGAAAGTTTAGCCATGGCAGAAATTGTAGATTATATCAATATTATGTCATAAACAAGCAGACCCTGATCAGAGGGCTCTTTCAGGATCTGTCTCATTGGGTCTACTCTATTTGAAAAGGCGTAGATATGAAGTAAAGGGTTAAATACTGTAGATGCTGATACGCTTAAGAGAATGTCCTTATCAAACACCACAGTTACTTTGCAGAGGGCTATGTTTGCAAAGAGGTACTTTCTCATGCAGTGGCGCTAATTAGATGAATATGAATCCGTTAATAGGATGGTTCGATATTGCAGGTGGTGGTGGTGGAAGTAGAGACTGCTTCAAGTGTGGAGAGTCTGGTCATATTTCCAGAGACTGCCCGAATGCAGGTGCTGGAGGAGGTAGGTTTCTATGCACAGTTCTTTGGTAGATGGTACTGGGTAGATTGCAAATTAACAAAGCTAAGCCTTGTAAAAGTGACCCTTCCAAAGAATTTGTCTAGAACAAGTCATAGCTTGACACTTTATCTGATGAAAATGTGTTAAAAAAAACTGCTGAATGTATGAATATTAATCAGCTGATTTGTGTAGAAGATTTTTGGCAAAAAGTGTAGATTCAGATCTTTATTATGTCGAAGACCCTGATCAGACGGTTCCTGGGTCTACTCCGATTTGCAAAAGCATCAATAGGCCTCTCTTCTAGAAAAGGAGTTACATGCAATAGAAAGTAATGCAGAATGTTTCCAAAGGAATGTTCTACGTTACTGTCATTTTGCTATAGGTATCTATAATCACTAAGTAATCACTGAAAGGAGGTCCTACTTAATGTCAAATGAATATGATTGGCCATGGGGTAAAAGAGAATATTAAGGCCTGTATAAAAAATAATTGTGCTTAACCCTTTACCTGCTGAATATACAAATGTGGTAGAAGGTGTCTATCAGGTAAAGGGTTGATAAGTGATTGTCTGTATTGTGTATGCATGCTCTTATCTAAAACACTTCTAACATGTCTTGCTAACAAATAATATTGACTGCTTCCTCTGGAATTGTATTGGTAGAAACTGTAGAGTTAGGTCCATAATATTAATTTCATAACCAAACAGCAGATTCTGAACAGACGACTCCTAAGGGAGCCGTCTGATCTTGGTCTGTTCTGTTTGCAAATGCAAGAAAAAGCATGAGGAAATTGGTTTAATAACAGTTTAACCTTTAGCACTTGGTTGACAACTTCATTATGTTAGCAAATGTTTTAGCTCCATATCATGATGAGTCTCTCATCAGGATTCAAATTAACTGACTCTCAGATATTTATTTTTCCTTGAGAATTGAAGCAACAATGTTTTCAATAGATGCATAGATGCATCTGTATCATCGTTGAACCTTAATGGGTTCATTCTATAGATTAACAAAACTACTGGGTCTTGATTTTGTCACTATAATATATGCCTTTGCAAGGCTTTCAGCTTGTCTGCTCTCTAACTTGAAAGTATTTATCTATTCTTCACCAATCTTTTCAGAAGGTTTATAATAATAATCTGCTATTGCTTTTAACCTTTTACTCCATAAATTCACCTATCTACACTTTGTAATCGGAATAGACCCAGATCAGATGGCTCCTTCAGGAGTCGTCTGATCTGGGTCTGCTCTGTTACCTTAAAACATAATGCAGATATGATTCTGCAATTTCTGCCATGGCCAAACATTCCTGTGTCCATGTGCCATTATAAAAAATAATCAAGTAATATTCATGGAGAAATGGGTTAATTACTTCTGATAACTCTTATCCTGCTACCTTTTAGTCGCATTTACAAACAGCGTGGATCCAGATGAGATATTGAGTAACTTGGTGTCTCATCAGTATCCAATCTGGTTTGACACTTGATCAATAGTTTGTTTACCATCACATTTGCAAAGCAATAGATAAACATGGGTACTCAAGCGCTAAAAGCGCCATTTTCCCACCAAATCCTATGATGTGACAACTCTTTAGAATCGTCTCTTTGAGACGATTCTATAGAGTGGTCACAACATAGCGTTTGGTGGAGAAATAAAGGAGTTACTCTTGAAAATGTTTGAATTTATTCATCTTATCTGGACCTCTGCATTTGGTCTGTTGTTGCCTAAAAGTTTGATTGAAAGGTAAGTAGTCCAAGTCGCATTAGATCCAAATTGTGCCGATACAATTTTTTTCACAGCGGGATAAGGGTTGATATATAACATTGCATGTAATATACTAACCTTGTAGGTAGGAAAGGTGGGTCGGAATGTTACAAATGTGGAGAGACTGGGCACTTTGCACGAGACTGCACTAACCCACAATCCAATACAGGTATACATTTTAATCTCATAATATTCCTAGACAAATGAAGGAAATGACTAATGTTTTATTCTTTGGACTTTATACATGATCAATATTCATGTAAGAAATCATGACATTATGAATATTTATTATTGGCATATGAACAGAGGATTGTTTTTGCAATGGCAGAAACTGAAGAATCAGATCTATAGAAGTCTATAAGCAAACAGAAGACTGATTAGATGGATTCTATTAAAGCTTTCTGTTCTGGAGATCTTTTGTTTTCTGTTCAAGGTTTTTCTGTCAAGTGAAGGGTTTATACAAGTGATATATAAATATTTTTAATTCAGGATGTAGTGATGTTTAAGGCTTCCAAAAGCCTTCTACATTACTTTTAATTCCTTATAAGACTTAATACATAAAGCCCCACTTGTTAGCTAGTCTGTTCCGAAGAAAAGTCGAGCTATTGTGATTACTGGATCGGGCGTGCAAAAACTTTAATGTAGCTCATTACTCTAAAAGTGTAAGAGGTATCAACATGAAACTTCATAGGTTAGTAGATCCAGGGTTCGCACAGACCTGGAAAAGTCATGGAAAATGAGGTCTGCCTGGAAAAATCATGGAAAACGGAAATTTCAAATTTTATCATTGAAAAATCAGGGAATTCAGAAAAAAATCATGGAAATTACCAAATACACCCTTGAATAATTCCTTTATTTGTAGATTTACCAACACATAAATTTTCTTGTCATGAAATTGAAAAAAGGAGAGTTCATAACAAATCATTGCCGGAGTCGTATATCATATATCATTGAAAATATGTTTCTGTCATGGAAAAATCATGGAAATATCATGGAATTTGAGTGTCAAAAGTCTGTATGAACCCTGTAGATCTCATAGAGGGGAAGGCCCCATACATAAGAACCATAACTCTTGATTTCAAAATTTTGGCGTTATGGCCCTTTATCGTTTTCATTTTTTTTTTTAATTTAGCTGGACTAGTACCAAATCAGACAAGTGTTAGCGTCACACGCTGCTCTTGTGTATTCTCTTTGCCTAGTGGTTTCTTTAACCCTTTTACCAGATAGAGACACCTTTTAAGCCATTCCCCTTTGACACGCCTGTAAAGGTCACTTTGAAACCATTGGAAAAATCAAGCATTTGCTCCATAGGATTTATCACAATGGTTTCAAAACTGGTCAAATCTAAAGTTTCACTTTTTCTAGTGAATGCTCCATTTCTGTAGATTTATTCAAAGAGGTTATGTCTAAAAATAGGCTTATGAGGGAATGGATTAATGAGTTTGGTAACAGAGGAGATCCTGTAGAAGCCCTCCGAAGGGTCTGCCCTGTGTGCTGATGAAATAATATCTGATCCTGTAGTTTATTCCATGGCTAATCATTCCTGTATTCATATGCCATCATAAAGATTCATCTAATTAATATTCATGATGTCACATCTTACATGAATATTCTTCAAGTAAAGGGTTAACAAGGTTCTACTGTATATGTAACATAGGAAGGACAAGATTCTGTGTTTATCCTGAGACCTTTTTAGCTTGTCTGTTTCGAAGAAATCACGAACTATTGTCGTAACTCCGGCGTCCGCTTTGTCGTCGTCGTCAGAAATCTTGACATTGACCATAACTTCTTCAATTTTTCATTTACAACCTTCATTTTTGGTATGCATGTTCATCTTGACAATGATGACAGACGAACGTTGGCACCCGCTTGTGGTACTCCTGTAAATATCTTTAACCCATTCCCTCGTAGGATATTTTAGTAGCAAAATGCATTACCTTCTGTGAAATCTGCCTTTGGTTATTATTTATACCTCGTGACTGGAATAAAAAAGTACTGCATATACCGAATGGCTGGCCCGCAGGCCATGCCTACACCTTAGACAGGCCCCAACATGCTAATCACTGGTTATTTCCATTCGGCCATAAGCGTTTTGCACAATTTAGCCTCCTTGAAGAGGCTTTTCTAATGGAAGGTAGGAAGGTAGTGTTTGGGTGAAAAATAAATAAGTAGTCTTGATAGATCAGTATCTTATCTACTGCCCTGATTCATGTTTTCTTGATACAAAGCTTAACCATTTATCTGTTCTGTTTATTTCAAATTTCAATACCTACTGAACATTCATGAACAAAATGGTTATAATAAAATATGGAAGGAGGCACATTGTAGCCATTTTAGAAAGTAATGTAACAGATCTATCAAATTCCATTGGCAAACAGCAGACCCTGATCAGACGGCTCCACATAGGATCCATCTGATCTGGGTCTACAATCATGAGAATGGGTGAAAACACGTTTATAAGAATAAAAGAGTTAAATATTTATGAAATAAATTTGCATGCATGTTCAACTTATGGAGGCAAACATTTTTAGGAGTGACTCAAGGAACAAAAGTCTGAATTAGGGGTACCACCAATAGAATTATAAAATATTTTTCCCACCTAGAGAATTAAAATTAACCCCCCCCCCCCCCCCCCCCCCCCCCCCCCTTTCCAAAAAATAAATATATTTTTACATTTATGCAATTACTTTTTGTCAAGCCGACTTGCAAACCCAAATGACAGCCCAGTGTATTGCCACATTTGTGCATTAGTCTGTCTTTTGCCGTGGTTCTGTTATTGCAAGTAGTTATCTCTTCGCCGACCTCGGATTCACTACATGTACCTGTGTCAATGTCTTTTGGTTGTTATTAAGGTCTATTTTCGGTTTATTTATTATGTCTCCCCCCATATTTATATGGGGGAGACATATTGTTTTTGTGAGAGTTGTCTGTCTGTCCGTCCGTCTGTCTGTCACACTTTTTGTCCGGACAATAACTTCAATATGCCTGATGCCAGTTGATTGAAACTTCATATATGGAAAGAGCATAATGAGAGGAAGTGTCATGCACAAGGTCCATAACTCTGGCTTCACTAATATTGGAGTTATTGCCCTTTGTAAAAAAAAAAATCACACTTTTTTGTCCGGACGATAACTCCTATATGGCTCATGCCATTGGATTGAAACTTCATACATGGAAAGATCATGACGAGAGGAAGTGTCATGCACAAGGTCCATAACTCTGGCGTCGCTAATATTGGAGTTATTGCCCTTTGTAAAAAATATCATAATTTTTTTGTCCGGACAATAACTTCAATATGCCTGATGCCAGTTGATTGAAACTTCATATATGGAAAGAGCATAATGAGAGGAAGTGTCATGCACAAGGTCCATAACTCTGGCTTCACTAATATTGGAGTTATTGCCCTTTGTAAAAAAAAAAATCACACTTTTTTGTCCGGACGATAACTCCTATATGGCTCATGCCATTGGATTGAAACTTCATACATGGAAAGATCATGACGAGAGGAAGTGTCATGCACAAGGTCCATAACTCTGGCGTCGCTAATATTGGAGTTATTGCCCTTTGTAAAAAATATCATAATTTTTTTGTCCGGACAATAACTTCAATATGCCTGATGCCAGTTGATTGAAACTTCATATATGGAAAGAGCATAATGAAAGGAAGTGTCATGCAGAAGGTACATAACTCTGGCTTCACTAATATAGGAGTTATTGCCCTTTGTAAAAAAATCACACTTTTTTGTTTGGACGATAACTTCTATATGGCTCATGCCATTGGATTGAAACTTCATATATGGAAAGATCATAATGAGAGGAAGTGTCATGCACAAGGTCCATAACTCTGGCGTCGCTAATATTGGAGTTATTGCCATTTGTAAAAAAAAACACAATTTTTGTCCGGATGATTACTCCTATGTGACACATGCCATTGGAGTGAAACTTCATACATGGAACGATCATGATAAGAGAAAGTGTCATGCATAAGATCCTTAACTCGAGCTTCAATAAATTTAGAGTTATTGCCCCTTGTACATTTGTTTAATTCTTTCTTGTCCGGACAATAACTCCTACATGGCTCTTGCCATCGTATTGAAACTTCATACATGGAAAGAGCACGATGAGAGAAAGTGTCATGAACAAGGGCCATAATTCTGGCTTCAATACTTTTGGAGTTATTGCCCTTTGTTACATTTTTTGGTCGATCAATAACTCCTGTTCGACTGATGCTATTGGAATGACATTTTATTTTTGGAAAGAGCATGATGAAAGTAAGTGTCATGCACAAGGGCCATAAATCTGGTATCAGTATTTTTGGAGTTATTAGCTGTTATCATTTTCTTCTTGAAAAATGTAGTGTGGAAAACGCATAATGAGGGGAAGTATCATTCATCAAGACCATAACATTTTTAGTGATTTCCCTTTACATATTGTTTTTATTAGAGGGGAGACATCAGTTTTTTTTACAAAAACCTCTAGTTTTGTTTTGATCATCCGGGCTTTTACATCAAGAAGCAAGAGCACTGATAGTGTCGGTCATATGTGGGGTCATGCTTTAGGCATGTTTTTAGCTCACCTGGCACAAAGTGCCATGGTGAGCTATTGGGATGATCCGGCGTCGTGCGTATGTGCATCGTGCGTACGTGCAGGCGTCAACAATTTACTTAAACATCTTCTTTTCTGGAACCACAAAGCCAAGAGCATTGATATTTGGTATGTAGCATGATGTAATGGTCCTCTACAAAGATTGTTCAAATTATGTCCCCCGGGCCAAAAATGGCCCCGCCCCGGGGCTTATCAGTTTTTCATAGGAAAATCTTTAAAAATCTTCTTCTCTTAAACTGTATGGCATAGACCTTTGGTATTTGGTATGTAACATCACCTAATGGTCCTCTACTAAGATGGTTCAAATTATGACCCCCAGGACAAAAATGGCCCTGCCCAAGGGCTTATCAGTTTTTCATAGGAAAATCTTTAAAAATCTTCTCTAAAATTATTAGGTATAGACCTTTGATATTTGGTATGTAGCATTATTTAATGGTCCTCTACCAAGATTAATCAAATTATGACCCCGGACCAAAAATGGCCCCGCCCTGGGGCTTATCAGTTTTTCATAGGAAAATCTTTAAAAATCTTCTTCTCCAATACTGTAAGGTCTAGACCCTTGATATTTGGTATGTAGCATCATCTAATGATTTTCTACCAAGATTGTTCAAATTATTACCCCTGGGCTAAAAATTGCCCAGCCCTGGGGCTTATCAGTTTTTCATATGAAAATCTTTAAGAATCTTCTTCTCAAAAACTGTATGGCCGAGACCTTTAATATTTGGTATGTAGAGTTATCTAATAATTTTCTACCAAGATTGTTAAAATTTTGTCCCCTGGGTTGAAAATGGCCCCGCCCCGAGGCATATCAGTTTTTCATAGGAAAGTCTTAAAAAATCCTCTTCTCTTAAAAATCTTTAAAAGTCTTCTCTGAAATTGTAAGGCATAGACCTTTGATATTTGGTATGTTGCATTATCTAATAGTCCTCTACCAAGATTGTTCAAATTATGACCCCCGGATCAAAAATGGCCCGCCCTTGGGCTATCAGTTTTTCATAGGAAAATCTATAAAAAATCTCCTCCTCCAAATCTGTAAGGTCTAGACCCTTTATATTTGGTATGTAGCATCATCTAATGGTTTTCTACCAAGATTTTTCAAATTAGTCAATCTGTCATTGAAATCATAAATCTGTTACGAACAGGTGAGTGATTAAGGGCCATCATGGCCCTCTTGTTGTTCCTTTCCCTTGTTTTCAAAAAGTCATTGTTGAATTGTTTGGATTCAGATGAGATGCAATTTACTACTGTTGCATTTGGTGGTTTAGATGTTAAGTACTGATCAAATGAGTATCCTTAACCCTTAAATTCATGAATATTCATGTGAGAAATAATGATATGAATATTAATTAGATGAAGTTTTATATTTGGCTATTGGCAGAAACTGTGGAAAGAGATCTATATTCCATTATCAAAGAGAGCAGACGCTAATCGAATGGCTCTACAGGAGCTGTCTGATCTGGGTCTACTTTGTTGCAAAGGTGTGGAAATGCAGATGTGTGGAGTAAAGGATTAAAAGCAATAGATAGCAGGAATTAAAGATTCGTAAATGAATTCACACTTTTAAAACCTTTACCTGATAAAGATGCCTTATGCCATTGCAAAGAGAGATACAAATCAGACGGCTCCTGCTGAAGTGGTCTTATCAGCGTCTGCACTGTTTGCTTATGGAATAATACACATCCATTCTACACTTTCTGCCATGGACAAATACTCTGTTAATTAATTCAAATTAAAGAATTGCCAAAATAAGAAAGATGTACCAACATTAGCTATCAGAAGAATTCTAAATGAGAATAATACATGTACTGCAATTCAGTTGTATGTAGTATTTTCAATGATTTCCTTGATATTATTAAATTTCAGGTAAACCTCGTGGAGGATTTGGAGGACGGGGAGATGGTGGTGGCGGAGGCTTTGGTAAAAGTGGTGGAAGCTTTGGATCAAGATCAGGAAATGATGAACCTGCTGAGGATTGGGGAGATGGGCCAAGTAGTAGCAGTGGTGGAGGTGGTGGTTTTGGATCCAGAGGTGGTGGTGGTTTTGGGAAGTCAGACTCAGGTGGAGGTTTTGGATCTAGAGGAGGAGGAGGCTTTGGTGGGAGGTCAGAATCTGGACCCAAAGGAGGATTTGGTTCTCGTGGAGGAGGGTCAGGTTTCGGACAGAAGAATGATGATTGGGGAGATTCAAACAATAATTCAACTGGGCAAGGTGGAGGCTTTGGCAAAAGTGGAGGGTTTGGTTCTCAAAGAGGAGCAGGGGATAGAGGAGGATTTGGCAGCACCGGTGGAGGTTCAAACAACTGGGATGCAGAAGTTGCTACACCTAGTGTGCAGCAACAAACACAAGCAGCTGGAGAGGGGCCAGCACAAACAAAGGTCAGGTTTCGAGGTGTGAGCAGTGCTGCTAGTGATTCAGGTAAAAGTCTGCAGTATACACCACTGTCAATGGACATGAGGGAGAGTGCTGATGTTTATGTTGTGTACACTGCAAAGCCGGATGAATTCTGGTGCCAGCTAATAAAGAATAGCTCACAGTTAGAGAAGCTTATGGAAGATATAAATTCAGTTTATAACGGCTTAGCAGTGGGAGAAATGGTGCTTGAAAATCCTTTTATTGGATCTCCATGTGCAGCAAAGTTTTCTGAAGATAGCACTTGGTACAGAGCTAAGGTAGTGCATATTGGAGGGAGTGAAGCAGAGGTTTTGTTTGTTGATTATGGAAACAGTGAAAAGGTTCCAGTCTCCTCATTGAAGCAGCTGAAATCTGAGTTTTCCACCCTGAAAATGCAGGCAATCAGGTGTGCTTTGGATGGGGCTGCGCCAACTGGAAACAAGTGGACAGACAAGTCAGTGGAAGATTTTGAGGATTTGACTGTGGATAAGCATCTTGTAGTTAAGGTTGTTGGTATGAATGGTAATACTTACCAGGTGGACTTAACAAATGTAGATGAAAAAATTGATGTAGCTGAAGCCATGTGTGATAAAGGACATTGCGGGTTTGTCAGTGCAGCTAAGACATCTCCAAAGAAGGAACCCAAAGTAGCAAATCCATACCCACTGGTGTGTTTGGAAACTGAGAAAGAGATAGATGTATATGTTTCATGGATTGAAAACCCAGAGAAATTCTGGATTCAACCTGTCAGTGGTGAGGCTGTCTTGACAGATTTAGTAGAAAAGGTACAGGAAATTTACACAACTGGTGCAGGAGTGGATCTGAAAGTTCCATCATTAGTAACAGGAGGTGCTGTTGTGTCAGTGTATTCAGAAGATGGTGCATGGTATAGAGCTTATATAGAGCAGTCCAGGGGTAGTGCCTGCAAGGTCAGATTTGTGGATTATGGGAATTCAGATAATGCAAATATTGACTCCCTCCGTAAACCCACAGAAGAGCTATTGAAAGCGCCGTCCCAGGCTGCTAAGTGTTGTCTTACAGGTGTGAGGCCTTTACAGGCTGGGGTTTGGACAGATGATGCCAAGGATATAATGGACAGTCTTGTGATGGACAAAGTGGTGAAATGCATTGTTCATGAAGTAAAAGAAGGAGTAAATTTTGTGAAAATTATAGCTGATGGTGTTGATATGTCACAGGAACTCATCAAAGCAGCTGTAGTAAGAGCAGAAAGAGATCAAACTCCACCAGATGCAGCCGCTCAAGCTCAAACTCCAATGGAAATTTTGAGATTTAAAAACCCAGTGCCATTGGATATAGGTGCTACAGAAATGGCATATATAACCCAGACAGATTCTGTTGCAAGTTTCTGGTGTCAGCTATCCAGGTTCTACCCACAGTTAGAAGATGTGATGGCTAAGCTTGAATCCCAGTGTAAGTCTGGTACTAATGTAAAAGATTACCCTGTAGGCATGGCATGTGGTGCCAAGTTTACTGAGGATAACAACTGGTACAGGGCCAGAATTTCAGCTGCATATCCTGACAGTGTGGAAGTACTCTTTGTTGATTACGGAAATTCTGAAAATGTTTCAAAGTCTGACATCTGCCTGCTGAGTAGAGAACTGATTGAGTTAGAACCTCAGGCAATTCAATGTGAAATGGGTGGAACCGTTAAAGCCAGCAACCAGTTAACTGCCAAGTTCATTGAGCTGACGACTGACCAAGAGGTACAGGTAACTGTTACTGACATACAGGAGGAAATATCTGTAATAAACATGAAACTTGCTGATGGGAGATCAGTTTCTGATATTCTTGGGCTGACTACTCCATCAGAAACTGCCACTCATCCTGTAGTAGTGAAAACAGCCCCAGTTAAAGATGAAACATCAGTAGCAAACAAGGGCCAGGCATACCCAGCATCTGGAACACCGTCTGGAGAAATCAGTGTGTACGTGTCTCAGGTTAACTGTCCGGGAGATGTGTATGTTCAGAGAGTTGACCAGGAGTCACTGTTGCATGAGATTATGGAAAAGATTGCAGGGAAGTACGCAAACTCAGACGAATCCTTGAAAATGGACACTGTGGAGAAGGATGAAGCTTGCATTGCCAAATTCTCAGAAGATGATACATGGTATAGGGCACAGGTTGTCAATGTTGGCCAGAAAACTGTGGATGTTCAGTTTATAGATTATGGAAATTCTGAGGAAACAAACATAGACAATATCAGAAAGATCAGTAATGATCTTCTCCAGGTTGCACCATATGCCTTGAAGTGTACTCTGTCTGGCGTTTCACCAGTAGAAGGAACATGGTCTGATGAGGCAACAAATAAATTCATTGAGCTGACGACTGAAAAGGAGCTAGCTTGCACCTTTGTTTCTCCGTCAGAAGTTACCCTTTCTTGTGAAGGCATGGATGTTGGAAAAGCTTTAGTTGAGAGTAATCTCGCTCTTGATTCTTTACAAGTCAAAGGGTCCATGTCCAATAAAACATACCCAGTACAGTCTGTTCCAGCAGATAGCGCCTCTTGCTACGTAGCCCATGTAGATAATCTGGTGTATTTACAGCTTGTATGCGAGGAAGAGCAATTAAATACACTGACTGAAGAAATCCAGAGTCTTGAGAATGGAACGCAATTAGCACTCAGTAATGTAAAAGTAGGGGATGCAGTTTGTGCTAGGTTTTCTGAGGACCATAGTTGGTATAGAGCGGAAGTCCTGGAAACTGATGCAGTTTCAGTCAAAGTACTGTTTGTGGACTACGGTAACTGTGATAGTGTGACAGCTTCTGCTGATCTACGAGAACTCTCAAAAGAATTGTTGTCATCTCCACCTTTTGCTTATGCCTGTTGTCTATCTGGGCTGAAAACAATGAATGAGGAACAGAAGGAGATGTTGATAGCTGCCACAGCTGATAAAGAGCTTGCCGTCACTTTTCAAACAACTGCCAAAGTATTTGAGATAGAACTGGTAGATGAAGCATATAAAAATCTGGTCACCGTGTTAATCTCTGATACAAACCAATCTACAGGAGAGACTGAAAAAGAGGATAGAGTGGTAGAAGAGACCGTGGAAGAAGAAAAGCCTGTTGAAACAGAGGTCCAACCAGAATATGTTGATGGACTGGTAGAAGAGACAGTGGAAGAAGAAAAGACTGTGGAGACAGAGGTCCAACCAGAATATGTTGATGGACTGGTAGAAGAGACAGTGGAAGAAGAAAAGACTGTGGAGTCAGAGGTCCAACCAGAATATGTTGAACCATGTAAGTATTAATTTAACTCTTTACCTGATCCCACCTTTCAAGGCATGTGCAAACAGGGTACACCAAGATCAGAGAACTCCTAGTTGTTGGAGCTGTCTTGATTCAGGGTCTGCTTATAAAGTGATGTAGATCTGATCTAAAATTTCACAGATTTAGAGAAAATATTGTATATAGCATTGTGAAAATGCAGCTAATAGATATACAGTTGAACCTTCATATCTCGAACTTCATGGGACCATGCAAATTACTGCGTTATAACAGAAGTTCGAGTTATCCGATTTCTAATCTGGATAATTTCACAGCTTAATGCAGGTGTAATGCTGAAAGCTCCTATAGAAGCTTTCAGCATTACTTCTCACCTGTATTAAGTGTTTACATGTATTTCTAGATATGTGTAGTGATATATTTTGAGCAATCCTTTATGGTAAATCTTGGAAGGACCAAACTTTTAGTTTGAGTTATCCTGAAGTTTGAGTTATCCGAGTTCAAGATATCGAGATTCCACTGTACATAATTTTAATATTTCTTACATGAAAATTCATGAGGTAAAAGTATTACAAACCATGATACTTAAAATAAAGCAAATATACCAGGGCTTGGTGAGTTCCTGCATATTGTTTTTTTTTGTATGAAACTGCAAGGACATAAGCTACATAGATCTGAGAGTATTTATGCAAAATGTTCTTTAATGAATACTTGTCCATATCGGTATAAATGCCATTCAAACGACAAATATATATTTTGAAGGCTGTGAGACTATTACAGATGTATGTATCTTCAACTTTAACACTTGCCCAAGAAGGTATTGTTGCCAAAAAACACCATTAGGATTTTAGTTAAACCTCTGAACAGAACTTTCAAATTGGTATCAATGCAGATCAGTTAGACAGGTGGCAGCTTAATGCCTGCAGAAAGTCATGCAGAAAGCTCCTTTGGGAGATTTTTGCATGATTTTCACCAGGCATTAACATGGGTGAAAGTTTTCAGTATCAATACTGAATTCAGTATTTTGAGACTTGATCAGCTGTATAAAATGTATAGGAAAACAGTTCATTCCAGTACTCTAAAAAGTCTTCTTCAGTATTTCTGAAATTTCAGACTTTTACCCAGGCATTAAGCAGCCACTGGTAATTTTTATGCCCCCTGGTGTAACATTTTGTATTACCCTTTCCCATGCAGGGAAAACACTGTTCCATCAGTTTGTAAATCATATTCAATGGAAATATTTTACATTTAAAAGTATTTAAAACAATGGTAAGAGTAACTAAATTAAAATTTCACCTAACACATCTGAATATTTGGACTATCAGATACTCATTAGATTTGGATATTGTCTATTGGTCAAAGACATTTAACTATATAAATATCACATCCTGTGGAGAGCGACAGCACGTATTGTCAACCCAAGGTTAGGCACGTATTGTCAACCAAAGGTTAGTAATGTTCACAACCATACCGAGGGTTGACAATACATGCTGTCGCTCTCTATAAGGATGTGATATTCATTTCATTATACCGAACAGCACAATCAATTTCGTCTGCAAAAATATTTTTAATCAATCAAAAAGTTGACAACAACAAACAGTTTGAAAACAGTTATACTCGGTGCTTAAAAATCTGAACAACTTCACACTTCTATTCATTACCTGTTAAGTACTGGCGGAGTCCTTTTCACTGTCCAATCTTGACAGATCCTTCTTCAAAATAGTCGCATAACGCGGCATTTCTCAAACGTTTAAACAAAAACAACTGTCAAAATGACGTTTGTTGATCAAATTTCAAACGACAGTCTATGAAGTCAGTCGATGACGTCACGCACACAATTTAATAAGCGCTAACTGATATAGACGTACTGTTGCCCTCATGAGATAAAGTTGCATGGAACAGTACAAATAGTTTCATGGCAGGTACATGGAAAATTTGTATAGCAAAGTCATGTGAGGTATAATATAATATGCTTGCATCATTACTCTATTTTCAGCTGAAACTGACCAGGCAACTGAACAGGAAGAGGTTGAGGTTACAGGAGAAGAAAATGCTGCAGAATCTAAGGTCGATATTACCTGTCTTATAAACACATTGGAAGACCTGACAAAGGAGAAGCTTGAAGATGGACAGAGAGTGAAAGTTGTAATTTCCCATGTAGAGTCACCATCAGAGTTCCTGATACATTTGGAACATAACATACAAAAACTGGATGATCTGCTGAACTGTATGTTTGACTTCTATAACACTGATGCTGGTAAGCAACTTGTTCCAGACAGTTTGGAGAAGGGATCCATCGTAGCTGCTTTGTTTTCTGAAGACGAGTCCTGGTACCGAGCTGTTGTGTTGGGCTCCTATGATGAGGGGATCCATTTGAAGTTTTTAGACCATGGAGACATTACATATACAACTACAGACAATCTGCGCAAACTGCTGAAAGATTTTGGGAAATTACCTATTCAGGTAAATAAATCTTGGTCCTTCTGTAAGAATTGATCTCAGTTTAATCCTTTACTCCGTAAATATTCATGTATGAAATAATGACATCATCAGCATTATTTAAGATTAATTGTAATACAGTATAACGATGTTGTTTTGACTCTCGTTCTACCGAGATACCCGCTTATTCTGAGGTAATTTTGAGGTGCCGGCTCAAATTCTATCTCATATCATTGAAAATACCTGCATTAATCCGAATAGCGATAATCCGAAAATTCGAGCATGTGTACTGGGCCCGTGGATCATTCCGATTCCTTTTATTGATTGTTTAGTTTGAGCACGGTGTTTTCCCACCTTCGAGATAATTATTCACACCTTCTCGATACCCTTTCGTAACCTTTTGAAAGATCCGTCTTTGGGGCATTAGATCTTCCAAATGTGTGAAAAACACATTCATTGAATGTAGACTTTACATTGGAGAAGTTAGTGATGAGAATTTAATAGACTAAAGTCTAATAAACAGAGAGTCACAATCATAATTTGCATATGTTAGCAAAAGTGTAGTGATTTTTCGGTACCGCTGAAAGTGTGCCATAAAACGTGTTTCTCCTTTAAATTTTGTCGTCAAATAATGCTCTTAGGAAATGACATAAAATGCTCTCGGTTCTTTGGAACATCGCGATAATTCGAGGTTTTTGCTGATTCCTGGCGGTGTTCGAAATATCGCCAATATACTGGAATAGCACATGGACACAGGAATTTTTGGCCATGGCTCAAACACCGACTCAAACTAGAATCATATCTGTATTATTCCATATTAGCAAATCGGAGCCGTGTGATCTAGGTCTACTGTTTGCAAAGGCATAGAAGGGCGTATTTATGGAATAAAGTGTTAAACTTCCATCTGCTGCTATTGTGATGTACTTCTGATTCATTTAAGCATTTTTTATATCCCTATAAACAAAGTTTAGAGAGAGGAGGGGTCATGTGTAGGAGTTGCTATGTTGGCTGATCCAAATTTATGGGAAGCTTCCATATCAGGAGGTGATGCACATATTGAAAAATTAATAACACCCCCCTCCCTCCAAACGTATCGGATTTAAATTGTTCCATCTGCAGACTCTGATCAGACGTCTCCTAGTGGAGCTGTCTGATCTGGGTTCTACTCTGTAAAGGCATTAAAAGATTTATCTATGGATTAAAGGTTTTAAGTGTTTTACAGCAGTCTATGTGTTGTTTGTACAGGGTATACAATGTAAGCTTGGTGGAGTTCAACCTACTGATGGCAAATGGAGTGAGAAGGCAACAGAAACTTTCATTGAGCTGACCCAAGACAAGTTAGTACCATTTTAACTTTATTGATTCAGATCTGTAGATCAGAGGAGTAATTATCTTGACCCTTTTTTATGACTGCTCAGGGCTCAAGCAAGAGAGCGATTTGGGAGAAAAAATCTCCCTTACCCTGCTGACTTCTCCTGTTTTGAGTTAAAATATGTAGAACATATAGGGATACACAAAATCAAGACCACAACTTCTCCCTGAATTCCACTAAATTTTTCCCTGACGAAGAGCCCCAGCTGGAGCCCTGCTGCTTCAATATTAATATTATTGTTGTTATTGCACATTAACACATGCAAAATTTTTAGCCATGGCGTAAAATGTAGGACTAGTTCTGTTTGTTATTGTTATCTCATAAGCAAACAGAACAGATCCTGGTCAGATGGCTCCTAAAGGAGTCATCTGATCTGGGTCTACTCTGTTTGCAAAGGCATATATTAACTGAATTTTTAAAATAGTATATGAATAAGGATTTTTTTTATCTTTGGAAGAAACTATAGAATTTGATCTATATTATTTCATTATCAAACAGCAGCAGCTCCGTATCAGGGTCTTCTGTGTGGAGTATTGGGTTGAAAATCAATTGAAATTTTGTTAATGTTTCACTCTTGTATTTTGCAGGAAACTGTTGTTGGATGTTGGCCAGGTCACTGATGATGGTGTGTACACTGTCCAGCTCCTGGACATGGGCATGTCGGTCAGTGACCTTCTTCTGCAGAAAGACATTGGGGCAGAGTTGGCCACCCCAGTAGCTGTCAGCACTAAAGTCAAGCAGGTCTTCTCACCAGAGGCTTCAGATACAGTCATTGCCAGACTGTATGATGTAAAGGCCTTAGACAGAGTTGGAACATATGGGTAAAGAACAGGGTTACAGATAAGGTTTTGTGTTAATTGGGTATTTACTCCTTACTTTTTCAAGGAATTGGGTAATCAGAGTTTCAAGAAAATCGTTACTCCATCAGTTTGAAATGAATTGCTTTTTTACTCCAACAGTTTTAGATTCAATATATTTTATATGTTATAAGCCTATAGCTATAACTGAGATTGGTATATTTCACAGAAAGACCCTTTTTAGTCTGTAATTCTAAGTCCATTTACTGATACCGACACCCAAATGTTCGATGTAGCCCTTAATTTGCCAACATTTTCAACACCTCATTTTTTTGTGCAGGAGTAATGTGTTTTAAGCCAGAGATACTTTGAAACATTTATTGACAGTAATTTTTGCCAACTTTAGTTGCACCTTCTCTACTAGTGACTTACAGATTTGCGACAAAAGATCGACGATTATACCACTGACAACCTCTTTTGAGGTGTTACACACCTTGTTCACAAGCTCACCAATTATGCATTTTACAAATTATTCCTGGTTCTTCAAGGGAAGAACTAATATAATTAAAGAAAGTGTTTTTCCGTTCTCATTTTCCGTCCTCGTGATGCCATGTTTACGCATATAGCAGACGATTTGACTGGTTTACTATTTGAAACAAACCTACTGATAAGGACGCTGCATAACATCCAATATGATATACCGAGATTTGTGACCGGTCCCGTAAAATAAGCTGTATTTACGAAATTAATAACCAGTCTAACCGGTGTTGCAGTAAAACAAGTCCAGTGTCTTAGTAAACAATAGTTATTTATGCCTAAGAAATGTCCCAGTATCGCATACTAATACGCGTCTGCTTGAATGCTTTTGCGTAAACCACTTTTATAATAGATTTTCAGTACACATGAATTTCAAAATAATTGCTTTCCAACTGAATTTAATTGCGTATTTACGCAGATACGCATCTTATCTGTAACCCTGAAAGAAATAGCTTTTTAGCTAGATGGTGTCCAAATATGTATTTTGAATGAATCTATTTTTTGTGCCTGTATGACCTTTAAAAAATATTTGTCCAGCAAACAGTGCAGATCTTGATCAGAGGGATCCTTTTTGAGTTTGGATACTGACATGTCCATCTTTATCAAAGTTATATATATACAAAATATGTCTCAAATTTTACCATAGACTTTAGGTACATGTAGACAAACTATTATCAATGGCTATCAAAATTCACTCATATAAGAAATTTGACTCCTGAAATGTTATCAAGAGGAACTGAACTTTGTAGTGCTTGTTGCAGTGTTAACTAAGGGTGGCTATAGGCTATCAAAGGAAAATGAAAGGAAAAGTGACATTGAGATAGCATTTAGATCAAACAACAATAATGCTTACCCCTTTACACCATGCATATTTGTGTCAGAAATAATTATATCATGAATATTGGTTAGATTAATTTTTATTATGGCTCATGAATATAGGAGTTTTTGGCCATGACAAAAGCTGTAGAAGCATGTCTATATTATTCAACACTGAGCAGACCCTGATCAGTTATTTCTGAATATATATTCATGAAGAAAGGTTTAGTATAGACAGAGTGGAGAAGCCCAGACACACACAATTTTGAACTCTAAACCCAGATGGATGTTTGTATAAATTTCAAGCTATATAAAGATTTAAACAGACTGCTATTGTCTTTATATTTACGTTTTAGCTTTCATTACCATCTGTAGTACAAGGCAATTAATGCTATGGGTCATTACACATCTTAAGTAAACCCTGAGGTCAGACAGTCTAGGGGAATCTATGACATCCAGACAAGTAATTTTTCATTTTATCAGGATCAAAGCTGGTTGGCACTGATTCTCATTAATTTGCAAGAAAAGAGGAAGACATATCTAATTTGGTTTAACAAAACAGCAAAGATCAACTTCAGTATGCTGTAGGAGAATTTATAGTACAATAAACCCCTCTATTTGTTGTAAACAGTTTGGATATAGACGTTAAACAACTCGGCAGAATTGAAATTATTGGACACTCTGATCGTCTCTCTAACCCTTTGCTCCAAATATGCCATTTGATCAATGTCTATCCTGTTTGCATATATCGTGTTGTCTCCTCAGTTCGACACTGTGCATGGTTTCGTTACGTCACAATTTATTTGAATATCAGCACGCGCCGAAATAGAAAACATCCGGTTTCTATTTACTATATTTGAGGAAATGAATTATTTACAGTCCAGTTCACTTTTTATACTCCACATATTTTTGTAGACAGTGTATCAAAATTAAAAACAAATTAGCATCTACTCTCGATGTATTTCTACCGCCATCTTTATAAGAGAACTACCCAGAGGCTAGTTATGGCCATTTCCCCAATTTTATCACGAAGTACGAGAGAAAGAAAATGCAACAACATACTGGATATGGAATAGAGTTACTGAACTGAACTGTAGAATAATTTTTTTTTTAACATGGCCTTGACCTTAAGCAGCCAAATGTGAGTAACGAACTGAGGATAAAGCTTTGGGGAGATTTTGATGACTGCACATACATTATACAAGTACCCATTTTTATTGGTTCTGTTGATAGTTAATGTTGTTTTGTTAGTTCTACGATCTCTAGTTAGAGTTCATCTTTCTTTATATGTATTCAATGAAACGAGCACTTGTTAATAGTAGTGCGCATGCGCGAAAATAGACGCTTAGGGTGTCGAAACGAGGAGACAACATGCTAGAATATTAGAATTCTAGTTTCTGTCATGGCCAAAAGATTCTGTACTCATGTACAATATTGAAGTTTAAATCTAATTAATATTTATGCTGTTACTGTTTTCTTGCATGAATATTCATAAATAAGTGACGGAGAAGTCTATATTTGAAGATGGGTCTAAAATTAGAATGTGAGGGAATTGGTTAAAGGCCCAACATGCCACAATATCTGCAGACAGCAATTTCTTTATAGACAAAAATCTGATGAATGATTCTGCTTCTAGGTACAAACTGAGAGACCTGTCCTGGCTGGACAGTCACTATGTTGTTGTGAGGGCAGTTACCTCCCCTGGGGATATCTGGTGTCAGCTACAGGATAACACATACGAGTTTTACCAGGACAAACTTCAGAGCCACTACAAGGAACAGCAAACTCAGCTAGCTGATATTAAACAAGGTGATGTGATTATACAGGCCTATTTAACTTTGTATGCCTCCTAGATCAGATCTCTAGGTCTTGAAGTGTATTATTTTTGGACTGTTTGTCTATTGAAACCTTGACCATAACTTTTGGATGTGCATACACACCTACTTCATGCATTTTTAGCTCACCAGAGCACAAAGTGCTCAAGGTGAGCTATTGTGATACCCCTGTGTCCGTCGTCCGTCTGTCCGTCTGTCCGTCAACAATTTCAAACGACTTCTTCTCTGAAACCGACTACCCAATTGTAACCAAACTTGGTCAGATACATACTGTGGGTGGGTGCTTCAAAAGTTGTTAAAAGATAGTGGGTGGGGCCATCGGTCTTGTTGCCATGGCAACCGTACACAATATCTAGAAAAATCTTCTTCTCCAGAATGACTAGTCCGATTTGAATATAGTTTTCACCAAAATGTTTCTCAGTTGATAGACTTCAAAAGTTGTTAAAAGAATTTTGATCCGGCAAAAAACATGGCCGCCAGAGGGCGTGGTCATTTTTTCCATATATGGTAATATGGAATTTTCATAGGAAAATCTTTAAAAATCTTCTTCACTGAAACTGTAAAGCCTAGACCTTTGATATTTGGTATGTAGCATGATCTTATGGTCCTCTACAAAGATTGTTCAAATTAAGGCCCCCGGGCCAAAAATGGCCCCGCCCAAGGGCTTATCAGTTTTTCATAGGAAAATCTTAAAAAATCTTCTTCTCTGAAACTGTAAGGCCTAGACCTTTGATATTTGGTATGTAATATGATCTTATGGTCCTCTACAAATATTGTTCAAATTATGACCCCCGGGCCAAAAATGGCCCCGCCCAAGGGCTTATCAGTTTTTCATAGGAAAATCTTTAAAAATCATCTTCTCTGAAACTGTAAGGCCTAGACCTTTGATATTTGGTATGTAGCATGATCTTATAGTCCTCTACAAATGTTGTTCAAATTATGACCCCTGGGCCAAAACTAGCCCCGCCCAAGGGCTTATCAGTTTTTCATAGGAATATCTTCAAAAATCTTATTCTCTGAAGCTATAAGGCCTAGACCTTTGATATTTAATATGTAGCATGATCTTATGGTCCTCTACAAATATTGTTCAAATTATGACCCCCGGGCCAAAAATGGCCCTGCCCAAAGGCTTATCAGTTTTTCATAGGAAAATCTTAAAAAAAATCTTCTTCTCTCTAAACTGTAAGGTCTAGACCTTTGATATTTGGTATGTAGCATGATCTTGTGGTCCTCTACAAATATTGTTTAAATTATGACCCCCGGGCCAAAAATGGCCCCGCCCAAGGGCTTATCAGTTTTTTCATTGGTAAATCTTTAAAAATCTACTGAAACTATAAGGCCTAGACCATTGATATTTGGTATAACTAACATGATCTAATGGTCCTCTATATATATGTAGCTGTGGCTTGTGGTCCTCTGCCAAGAATATTTAACTTACGACCCTGACCACTGGTCGAAACTTGGCCCGGCCTCAGGGCTTATCAGTTTTTCATGGGAAAAATATGAAATATTATTTTTCTCTGAAACCATAAGGCTTAGACCTTTAATTAATAGCATACTGCTTTGCCTTGTGGTTCTCTACCAAGGTTGTCCACATGATTTCTTGTGGTCAAAAATGCCCCGCCCCTCGGGTTATCTCAGGTGAGCGCTTCAGGGCCTCATGGCCCTCTTGTTTGAAAGGTGTCTCCTATCAAGGTCATACTTAAACTTTGATCAAGGGTCAGACTTGGCACTACATTGTCTCATTAGTAAAGGAGCTGTTTGACTGCGGGTCTGTCGTTCCTCAAAAGTTAACCAAGCAAATGAAGTTAAACTTGTAGAAGGTCAGAATTAGAGCCGACAACATTTTTAGCAAGATGTATTGTGGTAATTGAAACAGATGAATTCTGACCTATGCTATGAACCACTTTATATAACTACAAACTTGCATAACAATCTAAACTTTTTTCCTTGGTTTGAGAATATTGTTTTCTGGGGAATGAAAAGTTACAGAAGAGCCTTTCTTAACTAATTCCCTGTTCATTATTCATGTAAGTAATAATGACAACATGAATACTAACCAGTCAGTTTACAAGGGAAGCTTTCGCTTTCACAAAAAAATGTAAGATCAGATCTATCTCATGTGAAAAGCAAACAGAGCAGACCCTGATCAGACGGTTCCTATAGGAGCCGTCTGATCTGGGTCTACTCTGTTTGCAAATGAAATGCATGAAAATGCGTTTATATGAGTGAAAGGGTTAACTCTTAACCTGATGAATATTAATGTTAGAAGTAATGACATCATGAACCGTTGTTAGCTGAAATTTATAATGTAGATGAAAATTGTTTTGGGCGGAAACTGTAGAATCAGATTGATATAATTTCATAAGAAAAACAGAGCAGCCCAAGTTCTGAGTCTACTCTCTGTTTGAAAAGATGAAAGGATGCCTGTATCCTAATGGATTAAGCAGTCATTTATTGGCTGAAATTAGGAAAGTAAAAAAACAAGTGGTTGCTTAATGCAGGGCAAATGTTATGCAGCAAGAAGCTATAGAAGCTTTTGACTTGCATTGAGCTACCACCAGTTTCAGCATTTTTTCTGTATTATAATTTGATGTTTAGGTTCTCAATTCCATTCACAGATTAATTTTGTTGACAAATATATCCTTCATAGTGTTGAATATATATCATAAATACATTTGCTATTCACAGGTGATAGATGTGTTGTTCATAGTGACATTGATGGTTACCTCAGAGCTTCCATTTTAAGTGTTAAGGATGAATCTGTAGATGTACAACTGGTCGATCGTGGAGAATTATTTACTGTATCAAAGTCGTCTGTGTTCCAACTAGAACCTGATTTCCAGGACTATCCTCAATTAGCCTTCTTGTGCAAACTGGCAAATGCTGAACCATTGGAGTCTGAAACATGGAGCGAGGAGGTGTGTAGGTCTTTCAAAGATATTGTGATAGAGCTTGGTGGGAAGGAAGATCTTCCTGTCTCAGCGAAAGCTACTCTGGTGCTAGAAGATGAAAATGGTATTTTAGAAGTGGAGTTGGACATGGATAGGAAATGCCTGTCAAGTGCTCTTGTAGAAAAGGAGCTGGCCAAGTTTTCTGAAATGAGTGAAAGCACATTAGGGGATGGAGATGTTACTCAAAATACGGACACATGTAGTATTTTCGGTGCTTTCAAAAGTGCGAAGCTGGATTGTGACACAGAATACCCAGTAACGCTTGTTGACTGTGATAATTTGGATCAGCTTGTGTTTCACACTGAAGCTGGCGATGAAACACTTGAGGATATTGCTAAAAAGATTGCCGAGTTTGTTTCGAATCAGACAACTACAGACGAGGGTGTTGACTTTGAGGAGGACAAACTGTGTTTGGTCAAGTGTCCAGAGGATGATCTGTGGTACAGGGGAGTCATGAAATACACTAAGGAGAGCAATTACCAGGTAATCCAGACCTCCAGATAAGGGGGTGTTTTAACCATTTATTCCATGAATATTCATGTTAGAATAATGACATCATGAATATTAATTCGATAAAACTATAAGAAAGCTTTTTATAGCACATTTTCATGCCTTTGCAACAAGATAAACCCAGATCAAACAGCTCCTGTTGTACATTTGCCATTACAAAATATCTGCTAATAAATAATTATATTCATGTCATTATTTCTGCCATGAATATTAAACAGGAAAAGGGTTAACCCTTCACTTGCTATTCGCGTCAATATACGTACCTGTAAATAGTGAAGACCCAGATGAGACAGCTCCTGCAGGAACTGTCTCATCTGGGTCTGCACTATTTACAAGTTGATTGTGCAACCAGTGCACACCACAGCAGTGATTGCACAGCGAAATACTTGTACACAGTGAAGATATATGTAATTATACAACAGGGCATGGGTAAAGAAGGAGAAATGTACTTTAAAATTCAGCAAGCGAAGAGTTAATTTCTCCAATTACATTACCACTTGTATTTTCAGATTTTATTTACATAACTTATTTCAAGCAGAGTCTCCCATACCAAACAGAGTCTCCTGTAAGATATGATTACACTATCAGAGCAACAGATAGATAAAAGTGCGTACTCCAGTTCTAAAGTAATTTCTCCACCAAACTTAGAGTCGATTCTAAAGATTCGTCACAACATAGGGCTTGTAGGAGAAAATAAGTTGTTCTTGAAAATGTTTTAATTTACGCATCTTATCTGGACCTCTGCTATATTATATCCTTTGTTACAGGTGTTCCTAGTGGACTATGGTAGTTCATACACAGTGGCACCTTCAAATATACTACCCTTGCCAGCTGACCTACTGGACATACCGACCCTGGCCATACTGGCGTGTTTAGATGATGTAGAACCTACAGAAGACCACTGGAGCCAGGACTGCCATATGTACTTCCAGGAACATTGTAAGAATTAGTTCTCTTAACTCTTTCTTTGTCGAAGTCGTCGGAAAGTGACTCTGACACAGGATTTTCAGAAATTGACAAATCTGTGATTACCTTTGCAAACAGTTTGGAACCAGGTCATATTGTTACATATCACTTACATTTTACAGAAATTGAAGTCCACTGATGTTAAAAGCAGACAACATTTTTTTGTGGACAAAAAGGTTAATCCTTGTCCTGCTAGACAAGGCATGATCTAGATCAGTGGATAAGAAAGCCATTGTAACTCGTCTGCCTTTTGGAAGAAAAAATAGTCGAGGTAGATCTACTGCGTTGGTGTCATTGTTGTAGATTTGCAAAGACTCAAAATATTTTAAATTTCAACATCAGTACAGCCATCTGTCATCCATCCATCAGCGTCCCTATATCATAATACATTGTTGCTCATCGAGCACTTTCATTTCTTGACCAATTTTTCTCAAATTTCCTTTAAGAATTGTCATGAATAAGACCTTGGATGAGTCGCAAATATAAATTAATTTCACTGGCAATCAAAAAAGTTCAAGAAGTTGCAGATATTGCTATAACCCTTTCAGCGCCAGATACATTAAATCTGCTGAAATTGTCATCTGCCTCAGAGATTTCAAAGTGGCATTTTCTTCTATTTCTTTACAAGCACAAAATCAATGTCGAATTGTTTGGATCCTGAGAAGATGCAGAGGCACTAGGTGGTACCTCTGGATCGAGACTGTTGGCAAAAGGTATGAATTAAAATGCCCATGGCAGCGAAAGAGTTAAACAAGTAATGTGTACAAATCTGGGTCATTGAAGAGCCAGGTTTTTGTGAGTGCTTATATAATGACTAACCTTGATTTTTGGACATTTGTTTTAGATATGGATGAGGCCTTGACTATGTATGTAACTGGATACAGCAAAGGTATCCATCGAGTGCTTCTGATTAACAAGAGCACCCCTGAGAGTTCTGTTAATAAGCTGCTGGCTGAGCTTGGCCTAGCTATTCCTGTGCTTGGCTCCCAGATTGAAATGTCCATGCTTGGTGAAGCTGCAGGTAACACTTTTGCTTATAAGGCTACCCCAACAAACAAAGCTGTTTTTCATTGTGTGTATTATTACACAGCAACTACTGACAAGATTTCTATGATACTTTAAAGGAATCTTCGCCATCAAGAAGATACTAGCATAATGTTACATTCTAATGAGTTTGTGTCACTTGTTTTAGCAGGGTGATACTTAGGAATCATTTCTGCTTTGTCTGTGTCACACTTTAATCGTCATGCTTTAATCGTTACAATTGTTTATTATTATAAGGGTAAGAATATGAAGGTTTGAAAATTTTGATCAGTGTAATGGTAATGACTTTTATGGCCATCATTGTTAACACATTCCCTCCTAGTGATGCATTTTTGTGCCTCTGTAAAAGTTAATTTTGAAACCATTGTGGTAAATAGAGCATTTCTTTGGAGCAAAATGCTCTGTTTATCACAATGCAGGGTTGCCACGCGTCAGGGAAATTTAAATTTTTTCAAGGTCAGGGAATTTTGAGAACTGTCAGGGAATTTTGAAAATACAGGCAAATGTCAGGGAATTGTCAGGGAATTTTGAATACATGAGAATGAATGTTATATATTTTAAAAATCCATTACGAATTACAGAAATTATGACAGAAAGACCCAAATTTCGCGATGAAATGTGTCAGGGAAATTTGAAATTATGTCAGGGAATTGTCAGGGAATTTTGTTTCCTCTGGTTTGTGGCAACCCTGCAATGGTTTCAAAACCACACAATTCTATACCATTGCAAACAGAGTAGACCCAGATCAGACGGCTCCGTCTGATTAAGGTCTGCTCTGTTTGCTTTTGATATAATATAGATTTGATTCTACAGTTTCTGTCATGTCCATGTGGTATTATAACAATCAATCTAATTAATATCCATGATCTCCTTATTTCTTACATGAATATTCACACAGTAAAGGGTTAAGAAAAACTTGTGATTTTTTCTTTTTTCAGAAATGTCCTTCCATGAATTGTCCATGTCAAGACAAGACTCATTTGGTAGCTCTGAAGAGCCAGGTGTGTATAGATGTTGTAAATAAGGCATATAGACTCTAAAACTATCCTAATTACACCTCTAGAGTATTCAGACAGACACACTTGAGCAAATAGTTTATTCAGGGAAAAATGAAAAAAAAAGTATATTGAGTATTCTGACCTTAAATTTTCCCTATTTTAGTTTTGAAGATGCTCCTATTAACATTTCTGAAACATTTGAGTTCATGATATTTATTTAAGCTTTACAGCATGAGTATTCATGTAAGAAATATAAACATCATAAATATTAGATGCATTTTTATAATGGTATATGAACACAGGGTTATTTGGTCATGGCAGAAATTGTATATTAATCAAATTTATATTATTTCATATTAAAGTAAACAGGAGACCCTGTTCAGAGTCTACTCTGTTTGTAAAGGTGTTAATGGGCATATCTATGAAGTAAAGTGCTGTACCGTTTTGATCTAGATACAAAGTAACTGAATATCCTACAGGGATCCAGACTGTCTGACCTTCACCCTTTGAGTGCCATATTATTGTATCAAACAGTTTGGATCCTGAGAGACGCCAGGTTATTTGGTATCTCTTCTGGATCCAAACTATTTGCATATAACAGACCAGTCTTCATTGCAGTGAAGGGGTTAATTTTTTGAGACGGAATTTTTAAATGAAACATGGAAATATTTGCTGGCAGAAGTATTTATTGTACAAAGGATTAACACTGTCCCTCATATAAATGTCTTTTCACTCATTTGCAAACAGGGTAGACCCAGATGAGACAGCTCCTATGGGAGTCGTCTGATCAGGGTCTAATTCTAATTAATATTAATGATGTCATTATGTCCCTGTTGACGATAGGGGGCATTATGTTCCACACCTGTCCATCCATCTGTGTGTCACGTCCGTCTGTCTGTCTGTCTGTGTGTCACGCTTGTATGTGCAGTTGGTTGTCAGTTTTTTCATTGTCGAGGACCACCACGGGGGCATCGCTGTGTCTTACAGACACAATTTTCTAGTTTCTTAAATGAATGTTAACAGGGAAAGGGTTAATGTGGTTAGTTTATTTGTCCAGGTGACACATCCTATGAACCAGACACTTCTGACTTACTTGAAACAACAGAGGCAGAAACCACAGATGTAACAGAGACAGACACATCTTGTGTGACTGCAGACACATCAGCCAGCACTCTGGACGGTGAATTTTCTGGCCAAAATGGTGAACACAATAACAGTTGTACAGGTAGGAGTAAGTAGGTGTATTGGTTGAGGATGTGTTTTTGTGTGTAAAATTATTCATTATATTAGCCAAGTTCTTAGATGCATTACAGGCAGGGTAGACGCTGATCAAGATGTTCATAGCCCCTTACCTCCATAAATATGCCTGTCTATGCCTTTTGCATTCAGAGTACACCCACACCAGACAGCTCCTATAGGAGCCATCTGATCTGGGTCTGCTCTGTTTGCTCATGAAATAATATAGATATGAATCTACAGTTTCTGCCATTGTCAAATTGAGGGAAAGGGCAGCCACTTTAATCTAAGACATCCATGTTTACTCCCTAAGTGGTTGCTTAGAGAGGTTCTGCTGTATATGATTAGAGTCTATATTGCTTTACATTCATTATAATCTGTAATTGACCATTTAAAAAAAACACATCCTTTATTGTGTGGAGAGGTATTGCTATTCACTAAGAGTGTGGCATGACTCATCTTTATTAACCCCTTACTCCATAGATTGGCATGAATACAGCTGAATTTAAATTATCTCGAACTCGAATAATTCGAACTTTGGGATAAATCGACGCAACTATTTGGTCCTTTCCAAAATTTACAATACAGCAATGTATCATTACGCATATCTAGAAACACATGCAGCCAGAGATGTCGAAGTTCAGCTGTAGAGTTGACCCAGATAAGATTCTGCAAGTTCTGCTTTGACCATCAGTGTCTTGTTCATATGGTATTATAAAAATTCAGCTCATAAATATTCATACATCCATTATTTCCTACATAATTATTATTCATAAGGTAGAGGCTCAACTCTTTGCATGCTAAGTAATTGTCATCTAATGAAATTGTTAATGTTAATGTATCTGCCATTTTGCGTTGAAAAATGCATTTGGGCAAGTCAAACAGATTGGATCCTTGTAAGATGTAGAATTAGATCCTTGTAAGATGTAGAATTACTTAGTTTAATCTGGATCCAAACTATTCACATGGGTCATCATACTTCTTGTAGCATGTATATATAAATATGGGTGTTGTGGAAATCTTGAGTGTTGTGTAACAAACCTGGGTGTTGGCATCTGTAGAACTAGAACTCATGCTCTAGTGTGTGGAATTAATGTATCAGGTGGCAGCATAATGCAGGTTGAAAGTCAGGCAGAAAGCTTCCAAACGAGCTTTCTGCATGACCTTCACCCTGCATTAACCAGCCACCTGCTTAAAAATACTTAATTGTTCTTTATGTTGAAATTACAGTTTAGACGGGTTTTACTGTATTTGATAAATTTCTGTTGAGTACAAATATGTAGCTTATCTTTGTTTTCTATCATTTTCTCTATGGATTTTGATAGCAGGTGTGCATTTTTTTTCCTAGGAGAGAGTTTAATGAATGCTGACAGAATCCTACTTTATAGAATGATGTGTTTATTTGTGGTGTCGGGCTTATTTGTAAATTTATGTATGCTGCTATTGATATAAAGTATGGTGTCATAATATCTTTACACTTCCTGATGCTGTGAGCTAATCAGTGATTTTTTTTGTGAACATTTTGAATCTATACCAGATGTTAGATAAGTCTCTCATCAGGATCCAAATTGTTTGACATCTATTTGAATGAAATGGGGCTTCCAGGTCTGAACACAAGAACAATTTCTTTCAATGAAAACTTTGCTCAGCATACTAAGGATTAAAAATTACCTCAATAGTGTATGGTATCCTTCCCAGGTGTGTCGAGAGAAAATGTGTCTTTAGGGTTATGCTTATATTGTGGACTCGGACAAGCCACCACTTTCCAGTCAGGGTTTACACTGATTGACATTTGCAAATATCTATTGGCCTTATACAGTTGTACAAATTGTAGACCCTGATCAGATGCAGTGTCTATTTGAAAAACCGAGATTTTCTCAAGGCATACCTAATGTGTACTTAACATGTATCTTTCAATTTTCTCCAACTGTAATCATGTTGTAGTCCCACTACAGGGAATTTAATCTATTGTCCTGTTTACAGTCGCAAAACTCAAGAATATTCTCCAAAATATTTTATTGGCAGGCATAGGTGTCTATTTCAAAGACTGATCATCACTTCTTCAACAAACCCAATATTGTAACCTCACTTTAGAACCTAAAGACTCCAATGAATGATCACAACATAGAGTTTGTTGGAAAAATACATTGTTCTTTAAAAAAACACAGATTTAAAATCTCTATTGGTTCCTAGCTATTAACATTCTTGTAGAATCTGAAATATGTTTACTCAGTGTCAAGCCAGAGAATGTGTCGACAAATTGGATCCTGTGTCTGACAAGTCTTGACTGTGAGGTTATAAAACTTCCTGCTGCATCCTTAGCTCAAACTCTAATGAGATACTGAGAATTATTTCAACTCAAAGTTGAAAGTTTTATTACCTCGGTCGGGTCTTTGGTGTTGTAAAATGCATGTCCTCTTCTGTTAAATCTGTCAGAATGCCTGTCTCATGAAGTAGAAGAAACAGGAAAAAGGGATCCACCCAAAATCTGTGATACTGTAGAAGAAATAATATTCCAGCCTGGTAGAAATGAAGGCCAGGACCTCACAGAACATGTTGAAATAGAGAGCCAGGATGAAACAAAAGAAAATAATATAGACATTAAGGATGGCGAAAAAGCAAATACACCTGATGCAAATGAAGACAGCCATGAAAAGGAAACAGATGAATCTGACCTGGACACAAGTGATTATATTGACAAATCTGTTGAACATTCAACCACAGATGTAGAACCAAGAAGTACAGAAGAGAGTGATCTGGACGAGAGTTTCAGGCCCTTTGGTTACAGTCCCACTGGTTACACAACTAGTGAACTAGACACAACGGATCTACAGGAATTAGATACAACAGATACTTCAAACTTCTTTGACACATCTGATGAGGTTAATAGCTTGCTAATTAATATGTATGAGGACAGTAGCACAGATGTTACTGAGTACTACACAAACACAGACAATGACTCAACTGGCCTCACAGACTATGACACAACTGGTCTCACAGATTATGACACAACAGGTTTGGATGATATTGATACATCTGGTTTGATGGAAACAACAGACACTGCATATACAGATGAAAGCAATGTTTGTCACAAAGTCTCTGAAGAAGTAGACACTACCAATACAACAGACATTGAACCATCAGAGTCAACAACTGAAGAACAAGTAGACACTAATGCTATTTCAAATGAGGAAAATATTAGTCTGTCAGCAGAGAATATGGAAAATCAAGAGACTTTGGAAAAAGAAAGATACAAAGAAACGGACCTGGCAGACCATGAGCCAAACATTGTAGAAGATCAAGAAATTGGCCATGATGAACAATGTTGTGGTCTCTTTGATAGGGATGTAAGAAACACATACCCAAGTGTATCAGATACGACATATCCAAGTAGTTTAACTAGTGTCTCAGATGGTACATTTACAAGTGCTGTGGATACCAGTCAGACAGACAGTATGGTATTCTGTGACAACTGCAGTCAGGACATGTCTTCTTACCTAGAGACAACTGGTTGTGAGTCAGACTTTTCTTATCATGTATGCCCAGAGTGTGAACACATGTGCCCCCAGTTTCAGACAGAAGAGAAGGAAACAGATGAGGAGAAATCTGAAGTGTGTAGAACCAAAGAGACTGAAGTTCTAGAAATTGCTGATGACGTTTCAGAAGAAAATGATAGTCAGGCATATGTAGCTCCAGAAGTTGAGCTAGAAGATGAAACCATAGAGCAAAGAGAAAAGTCTGTGAAAGATGGGGAAAGTAGTACATTCCAATTTAATGATAAAAGAAATGAACCTACAATAGTAGAAATGGCAACTGATTATGAGCTCAAAGATCAACAGGAAAAGGGGTTTGAAAGAGAGCATCAAACTTACATAGAGACTTTGAAAATATCAGCAGGCATTATTAGTACTATTGGCAGTGAAGAAATCCGTACAGAGTTGAATGCAAAACGAGAAGTTGAGATAAATGAACTACCGTCAAGTAATGCTGTAGACACATTTGTAGAAGACGTGACAAATGACATGGTGGAAGTAAATGGCGCAGTGGAGGTAAATGGCACAGTGGAAGTAAAGTTGGGAACAAAATTGGTAAAAGAAGAAGAATATGACAAAAAGTTAACAGAAAGAGAGGATCAAACACACCTAAAACCTGTTGAAGTATCAGAAGCCATTATTTCTACAATGGAGGATGAAGAAGTAATAGCAGAAGTAAAGGCCGAACAAAATGCAGAGATAGATGATTTACAATCAGGTACTGTTGTAGACAAACTTGTAGAAAAAATGGACAATGAATCAGCAGAAGAGATTGAGACAACCGCTGAAGAAGCAGGGTCTGAAATTATAAGAGAATGTGTTGAAAAGTCACCTGAGGAAGTCATTTCCAAACATGAAGACCAAAAGACATCTGAAAAACCAGTTTCATTGTTTGGAAAATTTGTTTCACTCCTGTCAAGCTCCAGTAAGAAAAAGACCAAAGGTCAAGCATGGGATGTAACAAGTGTTAATGACAATAGAAACAACAGTGCTGCTGAAACAGGTGATGATTTGGATTTCGATTTAAGTGTTCCCTTGATGAAAGAAAACCAATCCATGGAATTATTGCATGAGAAAGGGGGAGATGTTATACAGAGTACTATGGCTTTAGATGACATTGGCAAATCAGAGGAAGGAAAAGATTTGTCTTCTGTTGGACTTGTAGATGAAAAAGATGATGGGGTTGAAGTTTTGAAGGATATGTGTGTTAATGATGAAATTGAGAGGAGATCTAGTTGTGTAGATGGTCACTCGGGTGGGCAAAGTGAAATTGTGCCAGGTTTGAATGGTTTATGTGATACAGCTGAAACCGGGGAAAGATTTGATATTACTGCAGTGGGACTCTTAGATGAAATGATACTTAAAGTCGTTAGTAAAACTGAAATATCTAATGAGATTAAAAGTCATGAAGAGCATGATGAACTAATTGAAGGTGAATTTAATGAAACCAGTATCTGTGACAATTCAGAAAACACTGAAATAAGAGAAAACGTAATTGAGACTGAATACGTTTCCCAAACAACTGAAGGAACACAAGCAGAATCTGGAACAGGCACTGAAATTTTTGAGGGACATTCCAAGCCTGTCGTTATTGTACAAGATGTGTTGGACAATAGAAACCAAGTTAGTGACACAGAAGACTCTCAAAGCGCTCAAGCTCCTGAAAACATAGAAGAGAGTGAGGTTAAAGATCAAGAGCTTTTGTCTGTAGATACTGTTTCCATTCAAAGTTCTGGTGAGGAATCATGTGCTAATACAAGAGACATTTCAGAAGGTGCTGTAGGTGAGCAAAGTTTACACAAAAAAGTGGCTCTGAGTTTTGCATGGTTGCATGGCTTATGTTGACTTGTTTATTTTGATTTCTGTTTTTCTTGTCTATGTATATATTTGACTTGCATATTACAGTGCTAAGTACATTATTCTAGAAAGGAATTACCATACATTTTGTATTGGATTGTAATTGCTGATGGGTGATCCAAGGTGTCATACCACATCCACATGAAGATAATGTTTGACATCTTTGCAAAATGGAGGAGAACCAGATCAGACGGCCCCTGTTGGAGTCGTCTTAGCAGGATCTCTTCCTATTTGCTTATTTAAGAATATAGATCTATTTTTTGCAGTTTCTGCCTTGGCCAAATGTTCTTGAATATTCATGAAGTAATTAATTCTTGTATAAATATTCATGAGGTAAAGAGTTAATGCAGGGTGAAAGTCATACAGACAGTTCCTTATAGAACTTTTACATGACTATTGTATATTTTATCACTACTCGAACTGTTTGATTCCATGTCTTCATAAACAAACTCTATTTTGAGGCTTGATGCAATCATACAAGAATTGCTTAGCTTGCTAAAGAGAAATATTTGAAGAAATAAATAGTTTCACAAAGCTGTAAATAATTTTGGCACAGAGATGTTTTTGAATTACTATTTCTGTTACTGCTGTTGCTTTTGTATTTTTATATTAATTATAGACTTCAAGGAGAAGTTGTTTTTTTGCATGACCCCTTTGCTTTGCTTTACTTTGCTCTGATGTACAAATAGTACAATTGTGTACAAATAGTACAACTTATTTTCATAGAAATTTATAGCATGATGATAGTACATTATTTTCACATATTACTGTGTGATGGTGACTTAAGTCTAAGGTCACTTAAGTCTAAGGTCACTTTAAACCATTACCTTATAGGCTAGTTTTAGACACAACCTCTTTGAATAAATCTAAAAAAAGGAGCAGTTACTAGAGTAAAGGAAACCTTAAGAATTAGTTTTTAAACCATTGTTTTAATTTGGAACATTTACTCCTAAGGAGCAAATGCTCTATTGATCAAAATGGTTTCAGAAAGTGACTATTCCAGAGGTGTGAAAAGGCGTCAACATGAGGGAATGGAATAAACGTGACATTTTCTTTTCAGTTGACAGAAATAATTTCATTTGTATTGAACCCATTAAATTTACGAAATGAGTGTAGTGACATTTGCAAATAATGTAGAGCCAGATAAGAGGGCTCCTAGAGGAAACCTGTTAGCATGGTCCACACTTTGTGTTATCTGGTTCCACCAGCAATTTCAATAACTTCAGAACTGAGTGGACTCTATCTTTGGAATATTCAGCTTTCAAGGGGTTAAAATTGCATTTTGGTGCCCTCAAGATCTGTTGAGTAATATATGCGTGTTCATTAAGTAAATGATTAACCTTTTCTATCATGACAAAGGCTTTTTCATGCTTTTGCAAACGAGGTAGATCCTGATCAGACTGCTCCTACAGGAACTGTCTGATCAGGGTCTGTTTTGTTTGCTCATTAAATCATAATAGATCTGACAGTTGAGTTTCTACAAATGCCAAAAATTCATGGGTACATAATTATGCCTGTGTAAAAAAAAATCAGCTAATAAACATTCTATTTCTTACCAAGCTTATAAACATTGTATTTCTACCATGAATATTCAACAGGGAATGGGTTAAACATTAAGTGGTTAACCCTTTCCCTCATGTAAATGCCTTTTCATGCATTTGCAAAAATATTCATTAGCTGAATTTATATAAAGGCATATCTATACAGGATATGTTGGTATTGGTAGAAAACGACAAGTCAGATCGTATTACAATCATGAGCAAACAGAGCAGACCCTCATCAGATGTCTGATCTGAGTCGACCCCGTTTGCAAATGTGTTAAAAGGCATTTATGCAAAGTAAAGGGTTAAATGTTATAAGAATTGCCATAGAATCATATAGAGTAGACCTGGTCAGGCTGTCAAGTTACAAGCCAAAAGAAAAGAAAAGGAGCAATTTGGCAATTGCTTGTAAAGGGGAAACAAGTTTGATAATTTCATGCTAAGTGCTTAATATAAAACTTCAATGTATCAGATTCTGGGCAAGTGCATATCATTATTTCATCTATCATTCAAGAATTATCATATTTTGTATGAAACCTTTCAAAGAAATACAAATAAATAACCTTGTTTTTGTAGGAGCATGTTTATAAAGCATCTAAATCAGTAAGTTATAATTTTATCCTTTCAGAGAATCAGAATGGAAGCCTTAATACACAGGAAGACAAGGGGCAGGATAAAAGTGAGGTAAGTGTATTAATCTTTTTAAACATTTACTCCATAAATGTGCCTTTCTATGCCTTTTCAAAAAGAGTAGACCCAGATCAATCGGCTCCTATATGAGCCAACTAATGGGGGTCTTTTTTAATACGCCAGTTTGTAAAAACGGCATATTATGGAATGGCGCTATCTGTCTGTAACATCTCAAATTCTGCTTGGTGGATCCTTCTCAAATTTCAACACAATGATACAGTAACATGAGGGTACGTATATCCAAGGTCAAGGTCGCACAATTGGACTTAGAATTTGGGTTTAGCAAATATGTTAACTCTTATCTCAAATTCTGCTTAGTGGATCTTTCTCAAATTTCACCACAATGTTTATCTGGACATGCTACAGTAGCATGGGTGTGTCCCAGTACGTATATCCAAGGTTAAGGTCGCACAATTGGACTTAGAATTTGCGTTTTGCATATTTTAGCAAATATGTTAACCTCAATTTATTTTGAACAAGGCCTCGATGGGCGTATATTGTGTCGACTGGCATGCTTGTTGCTTGTGATATAATAAAGAGATGATTCTGCAGTTTCTGTCCTAGTCAAAAATTCATGTCCATGTGCTATTATAACAATTAATCTAATAAATATTCATAATATAATTATTTCTTACAAGAATATTCATGGAGTAAAGGGTTAACTCTTCACACTATGATGGTCGCTTTCATTTCATCATACACTAACTCTTCAAACTCTTGACGGAACACTTCACACTCGCGGTAACTCTTCACACCCAGCGGTGAATTTGTGATAATCTTGTCAAATAGTTTGTATTCAGGTGAGACGCCAAGAAACTCGGCATCTCATCAGTTTTTGCAGACTGCAATTACTTGGTGTAAATGTATAATTACTGAATAATTTACTAGAAAGCATTCCACAGTTTGGATGCTGATGAGCATGTTGCTGTTTAGGATCCAAACTGTTTGCAAAGTTTATCACAAAGTCACAGTGTACTGAGCGCGGAGGGCATGGTATTACACAGTTATTTGAGTTATTAAACCCTTTATATGAAGAATATTCATGAAAGAAATAACAATTTTACCAGTGAAAAATTGTAATGGCATTTGAACACATTTGGCCATGTAAGAAACTGTCGAAAGAATCATGAATTAATTCTATAAGCAAACTGAACATACCCTGATGAGACAGCTCCACCAGGAGCTAGGTCTGGGTCTAATTTGTTTGGTAGGGAGTCGCGAGGAGTACTGTAAGCAGGGTCTGTGCTATTATGACGTTCAAAATCCTCTTGCCAAAATTCACTTGCCGCTGCATTTCATGTCTGATTATCTTTTTGTTTCTTTTTATACGCCCACCTAATAAAGGTGGTCGTATATTGTCGTGGCCCTGTCCGTCCGTCCGTTCGTTCGTTCGTTCGTCCGTCAACATTTTGCTTGTCCGCTGTTTTCTGGGAAAACTGTGTGACAGATATTTATGAAACTTCACACAAATGTTTAATGCATCAAGATCTGAAGCTGAGTTGATTCTGAGATTCATTTGATTTTTCATTTCAGAGTTATGGCCCTTGTCCTTAAAAAATGCAAATAGTTTGTCCGCTGTTTTCTGGGAAAACTATTTGACAGATATTAATGAAACTTCACACAAATGTTTAATGCATCAATATCTGAAGCTGAGTCGATTCTGAGGTTCATTTGATTTTTCGTTTTAGAGTTATGGCCCTTGTCCTTAAAAAATAATGCAAATAGTTTGTCCGCTGTTTTCTGGGAAAACTATTTTACAGATATTAATGAAACTTCACAAAAATGTTTAATGCATCAAGATCTGATGCTGAGTTGATTTTGAGGTTTATTTGATTTTTCGTTTCAGAGTTATGGCCCTTTTACTTTAAAAATAATGCAAATATATGCATATAGTTTGTCCACTGTTTTCTGGGGAAACTATTTTACAGATATTAATGAAACTTCACACAAATGTTTAATGCATCAAGATCTGAAGCTGAGTAGATTCTGAGGTTCATTTGATTTTTCATTTCAGAGTTATGGCCCTTGTCCTTAAAAAAATATGCAAATAGTTTGTCCGCTGTTTTCTAGGAAAACTATTTGAGAGATTTTAATGAAACTTCACACACTTGTTTAATGCATCAAGATCTGAAGCTGAGTCGATTCTGAGCTTCATTTGATTTGTCGTTTCGGAGTTATGGCCCTTTTACTTAAAAAATAATGCAAATACATGCAAATAGTTTGTCCGCTGTTTTCTGGGAAAACTATTTTACAGATATTAATGAAACTTCACACAAATGTTTAATGCATCAAGATCTCAAGCTGAGTTGATTCTGAGGTTCATTTAATTTTTCATTTCAGAGTTATGGCCCTTGTCCTTAAAAAATATGCAAATAGTTTGTCCGCTGTTTTCTGGGAAAACTATTTGAGAGATATTAATGAAACTTCACACAAATGTTTAATGCATCAAGATCTGAAACTGAATTGATTCAGAGGATCATTTGATTTGTTGTTTCGGAGTTATGGCCCTTGCACTAAAAAAAATGCAAATCTATGCAAATATGAGGATGGCCATAACGTTTTCATTTGTAATGATATTTACTTCAATTTTTTTATATGGTTAAACCTTAATGTGAATTTTCACATATATTGCGGGGGTTTTGATATGTCATTTTATTCTAAAGTTATGGTCCTTGAACTTCGTGTGTTCGTTGCTTTGTTAGTCGGTCAACTTTTAGTTTGTCTGTTGTTTTCTGGGAAAACTATTAAAATGATATAAATGAAACTTAACACAAATGTTTTAAGCAACAAAATTTGAAGCTGAGTTTATTTTGAGGTTCATTCAGTTTGTCTTTACAGAGTTATGGCCGTTGCACTGCAAAAATGAGGATTAGCTGTAACTTTTTTATTTAATAAGATATTCACTTCATTTTTTTAAAAAATAGTATCACCTTAATATGGAAATCAAGATCTGAAGCACAGATTAGAAAATGTCAACACTTATAAGGCATGTTGAATCGGAGAAAGTTTTCAAGTGGGCGTATTATGTACCGTATGCGGTACTCTTGTTGTTTCTTTTCTTCTTTTTTTTAAATCATAGATCTCCTTAGAAGATACAATAAAAGCTTGTTAATTGGACCTTTTAGTCTGCTCTAAGGGTCTGCTTTGTTTGCTTATGACATAATGTAGCTCTGATTCTACAGTTTCTGCCATGATACAACATTCCTTTAATTCAGTGGCCATATTGAATATTCATGAATTCTTGTATAAATGTTCATTAGGGAAATGGTTAAACGATTACCTCATAGGCTATTTTTAGACTTTCAGTTTTCAGTTTTTTAGCTCACCTGAGCAAAGCTCAGGGTGAGCTTTTGGGAGACTTGAATGTCCGTCGTGCGGTGTGCGTCGTGTGTCGTCAACAATTTGCTTGTGAACACTCTAGTGGTCACAATTGTAGTCTAATCTTCATGAAACTTGGTCAGAATGAATGTCTTGATAAAATCTCGGACGAGTTCGAAAGTGGGTCAAGTTGGGTCAAAAACTAGGTCACTAGGTCAAATAGTAGGAAAACCTTGTGAACCCTCTAAAGGTCACATTTTTAGCCCAATTTTCATGAAACTTGGTCAGAATGATTGTCTTGATAAAATCTCGGAGGAGTTTGAAAAATGGGTAATGTGAGGTAAAAAACTAGGTCACTAGGTCAAGCAGTAGAAAAACCTTGTGAACACTCTAGTGGTCACAATTTTAGTCCAATCTTCATGAAACTTGGTCAGAATAAATGTCTTGATAAAATCTCGGACGAGTTCGAAAGTGGGTCAAGTGGAGTTGAAAACTAGGTCACTAGGTCAAACAGTAGAAAAACCTTGTGAACACTCTAGTGGTCACAATTTTAGTCCAATTTTCATGAAACTTGGTCAGAACAAATGTCTTGATAAAATCTCGTATGAATTCGAAAGTGGGTCAAGTGGAGTTAAAAACTAGGTCACTAGGTCAAACAGTAGAAAAACCTTGTGAACACTCTAGTGGTCACAATTTTAGTCCAATCTTCATGAAACTTAGTCAGAATAAATGTCTTGATAAAATCTCGGATGAATTCGAAAGTGGGTCAAGTGGAGTTGAAAACTAGGTCACTAGGTCAAACAGTAGAAAAACCTTGTGAACACTCTAGTGGTCACAATTTTAGTCCAATTTTCATAAAACTTGGTCAGAACGAATGTCTTGATAAAATCTCGGATGAATTCGAAAGTGGGTCAAGTGGAGTTAAAAACTAGGTCAATAGGTCAAACAGTAGAAAAACCTTGTGAACACTCTAGTGGTCACAATTTTAGTCCAATCTTCATGAAACTTAGTCATAATGTTTGTCTTGATAAAATCTCAAACGAGTTTGAAAGTGAGTTATGTCGGGTTAAAAACTAGGTCACTAGGTCAAATAGTACGAAAACCTTGTGAACACTCAAGAGGTCACATTTATAGCCAAATCTTTATGAAAGTTGGTCAGAATGATTGTCCTAATAAAACCTTGGACACATTTGAAAATGGGTTATCTGAGGTCAAAAAGTAGGTCACTGGGTCATATCTTAGAGAAATCTAGTTTACACTCCAGTGGCCACATTTTTATCAAGGTTTAGTGTGATCATGGGTTGGGTGGGAATAAAAAGTAAGTCACTAGGTTAAATCTTAGAAAAATTACTTTAGAGAGCACATTTTTAGCCCAATCTCCATTGGTCAGAATCATTGTCTTGATAAAATCAATATACTAAATCTTTGAAAATCTTGTTCTGCAGAACCACTGCTCATGATCCATTGCTCATGATCCACTATCAACATTGTTCATATATTGTCCCTAAGGTCAATATTGACCCTTCCCATGGGCTACCCTGCAAAAATCTTAAATCTAAGGTAATCAGGTGAGCGATTAAGGGCCATCTTGGCCCTCTTGTTTTAATAAACCTGCCAAAACGATGCATTTACTAGAGAAAAGGAACATTTTAGAATTGTTTAGTTTTGAAACTATTGTGATAGAGCATTTGCTCCTGTGGAGCAAATGCTCTATTAATCACAATGATTTCAAAAATTGACATCAAAAGGTTTCAGTATGAGGGAATGGATTAAAGAGTTAGCAGTGCTCCAGATAGTATACGTACATCCGTATTGTACGGACAAATATTTTGCCAGTACGGATAGAAATTCGAATCTATACGTACCAAGTACGTATCATTTTTCGCCCGTACGGATCCAATACCAAAACAATCCGTATACAAGACCTACACATCGGAAAATTAAATTCTAAAATATCACCAGTTGCTCTAGATGCCTTTTATATAAAGAAGGGAAAAGGACTTGTATTTCAAAGTTGTGCTTGGGCGCTTATTAAATGTGAACAAAATCAAGTGTTTCATCATAGACGATAACAAACTCCTCCCAGTGATCTCCCTTATTGTAGCGATAAGGGGAGATCACTGCATTGGAGGTCGATCACCGGGTACCAACGGCCTCGTAGTAGAAGTGGAAACAAGAACCGCGCAAAAAAATGTCAAAAATATGATTTTCTTTCGCCTGGGTCATGGGCGAAAAAAAAAGCCCCTTCTTCCACAAGTAACTTCACTGTATCAGGCATATTTTATGGCATAACCAAAAACGTTGGTAAAAAAGCGTCATGGCATACAGGTGGGTTACATGCTATAGTATGATTTGCGGCCTTGAGTCACTTGGTACCAAACACCAATATTTGAAAAACTTTTGCAGAAATTTGCATGGCTTTCGGACCGGATATAGACTTTTGCATCAATAAATTTACTAGATTTCAACACCCATGATAGAAAATAACAGTGAATATGTGAGATGGGAATAAACAGAGTTGTATTATAAAGGAGATATGTTTGTAATATTCCTCCATGGTCATTGTTTTATCAAAAAAATGTTTTGTATAAGTTGACCACCTATTAGAATCGTCTAGCCAATACACTTCTAAAAAGTAGTCAAGCATAGTTGGTTTTAAACCTTTACTTCATGAATAAGACCTAACTTAACTTGTCTTGACTTCGCAGTTAGTTTAACCCTTTTCCCCCAAGAATATTCATGTGGTACTCCACAACTATGCATTTTTAATCAAGTTTATATTTTAGTATTGGCACATAAAATTCAATATATTTGACTTACCTTTGGTACAAGAGAAATGGCAGACATGTAATATGTCATAAGGCATAAACAGAGTAGATCTTGATGAGGCAGCTCCAGGATCTGCCTTATCGGAGTCCAATCTGTTTGCATAGGTGATGAAAACAGAAATGGCTTTAATGCTAAGTTATTATGTATGGATGGAAGGGTTAAATATAATATATTAGTAATAAATAATGGGATTTTGGCCATAAATTGATGCATAGACTCAAATACACCATATTCTCTATCTCTTAAGCAAACAGAACAGACTGAGTCAAATGATCTGCAATGTGACCCCTCATTTCAACCCTTTACTTTATGGATATGCATGTGATCTGAATGAAATTTCATCACAAAGTATTGCTTACTTCTATTCAGTATTCTAACACACCTCGCGCACACATCTACATAAACAAAGAAGGGACGTATCTATGTTTGAATTCTCAATAAAACACCGCACGAGCTGTAACGTGACATAATATAGCTTCGAAAATTCGTACAACAAGAAACGTAGTGCCGTTGTGGCGGTGCAAATTATAGTTAAATTGAAGTGTTAGAATCGAAATAATAAATTTATACCAGTGTTTTATCGTGCAATCGAACACGGGTGGTCGTTGAGATGCTTATAATTAATCACTCGGCCTATCGGCCTCGTAATTTAATTACGACGCATCTCAACTCCTTCCAGTGTTCGATTGCACGATAAAACACTGGTATGAATTTATTATTTCTTAAATCGGGCCCGGAATACTGGTTACATTTACTGGCCGGAAATGCTCTGTACTGATGAAGTTCAATTTGGATCAGTACCGTACTGATGGTAGCCAAAAATTATCTGGAGCACTGGGTTAGTTTGGTTAGGGGTAATGACTTTCAGTTAATGTTCTTCTGTCTTTCAGTAAATGTTGTTCTGTCTTTCAGAGTGACCCTGATCAAGTTGTACCAGTAAAGGAATATGATCAGGAAACTAACAATGGGTATGCAACAGAGAATAGCACACTTGAGGTGGATGATAAAGGGGAGGAGAGTGAGAAGGAAGAATTTGAAGATGCTGAAGAAACAACAAAGGAGAAGAGTCCAGACATGCAGTCTGAGGATACTGATAAGGCAGAGGAGAATGAGTTTTTCGATGTAGCAGAAGATAAAGAGGGTGCAGAGTGAAATAAATAGATAAGCCTCCTGAAAGTGATTACTAAAAGCAGGTGGTTGTTTTATGCCTAATTAACGCTGTACTCCATAGATACGCCTTTTTTGCAGCTTTGCAAACAGAGTAGACCGAGATCAGATGGCTCCTGGAGGAGCCATCTCATCGGGGTTTGCTTATGACAATTATATAGATCTGGTTCAAGCGTGTTTCCCATGACATCACTTTTCAGGTGTCATTATTTTGTAAATGAATATTAATGGAATATAGGGTTAATATAATGCAGAAAGTTTGTTTGGGGAGCTTTCTGCATTCCTCTTGTAATACAAATCACCTGTCCAATTGACACTGAGCTTATTGTCTCTTTAATCCTTTCCATCATGTAAACCTCTTTACAAGCAATGTAGAGCCAGATCAGAAGGCTCCAATAGGAGCTGTCTGATCTGGATATGCCCTCTTTGCTTAAAATAGATCTGAATACAGTTTCTACCAATGCCAAAAGTTCCTTTGTATATATGCCATTTAAAACAAAAAATCGGCCAATAAATATTCATGATGTCTTTATTTCTCATTTGAATATTTAACAGAGAAAGGGTTAACCCTTCGCTTGCTGTTCATGTCAATATACGTACCTGTAAATAGTGAAGACCCAGATGAGACAGCTCCTGCAGGAGCTGTCTCATCAGGGTCTGCACTATTTACAAGTTGATTGTGCAACCAATGCACTCTACAGCAGTGATTGCACAGCGAAATACTTGTACACAGTGAAGATATATGTAATTATACAACAGGGTATGGGTAATGAAGGAGAAATGCATTTTAAAATTCAGCAAGTGAGGGGTTAAAAAAAAGTAATGCTCTGTACAGGTTATAACTGATGGATGGTCTTACTCTAAATGTTGCTTTGTTAGAGATGTTTTGATGTTTGCTGCTAGAGATACTTTGATGCTTTACTGTATTTTAATTATGTTATGCAAAATCAGCCAAGGAACACTGGGCTGATGTACACATTTAGATAAAAGATGTCTTTGACATTGGACAGTTCTGTTCACCCTTTATCTCATACAATCACTTTTTCATACCTTTGCAAACTGAGCAGACCAAAATAAGATGGTTCCTGTAGGAGCCGTCTAATCAGGGTCTGCCCTGTTTGCTTATTGAATTATATAGATGGAATTGTATAGTTTGTAACAATCTAAACACTCCTTTGTTCACATGCCATTCATCAGGCGAAGGGTTAATGCTCTACTTGAGTAATGCAGATGCATATTTATGCATTTGCAAACAAATAAGAGTTGTCTTACCAGGTTCTGCTCTGTTTGCTTGTGGAGTAATATAGATCTGATCCTACAGTTTGCCATGGCAAAACAAACGTCCAGCTAAATATATTTTTATTGTCACTATTTTTTGCATGAATATTCATCAGGTATGCACTTGATATTATGTAATACTTGTGTTCAAAATATACGGATATTTTGAGGGTCTAGCACAACTACATGCTATTGATGTATAGTTTATACCCTTTGTAAGTGGTTTTGATTCAGACGAGATGCCAAGTAACTTGGCAGCAACTTTTTTCATTTTTTATGCCCCCACCTTTTCTGTGGTGGGTGATATAGATTTGACTTTCACCTTGCTTTAAGCAGCCACCTGCCTTTCACACAAAATACTTGATGTAATTTAGTGGCTGTTATAGAGAGGTTTTACTGTATTTCTGTCCCAAATGTTTGTATTGTGCCTAACTCGAAAAGATTTCGTATTACACAGGGCTACAGATGAAGGTGTGTACCCAAATACTAAAATCTTCATATCTCCACCAAACCCTATACTGTGACCGCTCTTTAGACATGAAACTTCATGAAAATACTATTAAGGGTGTGAACTTGTGCACTTTGGTACTTTCATCCATTTACGATAATATTAATTGGCCTTGTTTTTGTGATATTATGGAATTTCAACTTTGTGTCGCATGTAACTCTGAAACTGTTAGTGCTAGAATGATCAAACCTTTGGAATTTATTAGTCAACATATTAACTAATCTTAGGAATGTATTCATCAGCATGTAATCTTGTTCATCTGAGTATATTCATCCAAAAAGAGTGAAAATTAATGGCTTTGATGATGTGAAAATTTGCATGTAACTCTGAAACCATTACTGCTAGCATGAAACCATTGATGCACATGAAATCTTGTAATAAGATCAAATAACCTCATGTTTTTGTTGTTATTCATTTTCATCTGGAATGTGGAATGTGGAAGTTGAAGTTGGGTGCATCTGTGTCCTGTGGATACATTTCTAGTTTTGTGCAATGACGGACAGATTGATATCAAAAGAGAAATCTACCTTAAATGTAAGCAATGATCAGAGTTTATCTTAATTGCCCTAAATATTTGGCTTGACAAACTTAGGCTAAAAGTGTAGGCCTAGATTAAACTGCTCCTTAAGGATCTATCTGATCAGGGTAAACTCTTTTTGCTACTCTGTAAATTACATTTAAAATTCTCAAAGCCCTATCAGAAAATGTCAACTTTACAAACTGATGGAGAATGGTGTGGGGGTTTGCTCCAATTTAGGGTAGATGTGGTGCAAAGGTTCTCAGTGTTTGGGTTTGAACCATGACTTGTTTTGACGTGAGATAGTTCTGAAATTAACCCTTTCCTCCATAGGCTATTTTTACACCCAATGTCTTTGAATGAATCTACCCAAAAGGAACATTTACTAGAGAAAAGTAAAATTTTAGAATTTTGTAGTTTGAAACCATTGTGATAAATAGAGCATTTGCTCCTATAGGAGCAAATGGTCTATTTATCACAGTGGTTTCAACAAGTAATTTTTACAGACGCGTAGAAAGGCATATTTATGGAGGAAAGGGTTAAGTAACTTTGCCAGTCCCCAGCAAAGTATGTGGAAAATGTAAAGTCTTGCTAATACCACTCAAAATACCAGATTTTAAAATGTGGTTGCTAAATGCAGAATAAAAGTTGTGCAAAAGGCTCCTATAAGAGCTTTTAGCATTACCTTTGCCCTGCATTAAACAACCTCCCGTGTTTACAGACTTCAGCGGTAATAAAATATGTGGATAGCAAGACTTCAGTATCTATTCTTTATAGAGTAGAGTGGTCATGTAAGTGGCTGGTAAAATAAGTAAATTTGGAGGCTATACCGTATCTTTTTTTCTCATTTTTGTTTATCGCTGCTTCTGTCCCTAAATCCTGGATAGTACCATCTGGATGTCAGGCCAGGCAATCCAAGATGATATGTTTAGCGTAGGGGCCGCAAAGAATTCTACACTAAAGAAAAGTTAATTTGGCAATGAGTGTATATTCATGGAATCTTATTACATATATGGGGTGAAAACAAAAATGCAAGGCTTGCAAACTTTACAGTACAGTAAAACCCCTCCAAATGCTCAGACCAGTATGGTGCTGGTCTGTAGGACAGGTAGCAAACAAGCTTTCTCCACGACTTTCATCCTGCATTAACCCTTTCCTTCATACACGTGCTTTTTCATGCCTTTACAAAGAAAGTAGACCAAGATCAGAAAACTCCTGTAGGAGCCATCTGACAGAAGGTCTGCACTATTTGCTAATGAAATTAATTGATCTGACTACAGTTTCTACTGCTATAAAAAACTCTTGTACATATGCCATTATGAACTCAGCTAGTAAATTTTCATGTCATTATTTCTTACATAAATATTAACTCATTTCCTCATATTGACGCCTCTGTCAAAAAAAACTCTTCTTGAAACCATTGTGATCTATTTATTGCAATGGTTTTCAAAACCATGCAATTCTTTTGTTTTCCTTTTCTGTAGAAAATGCTCTTTTCCGGTAGATTCATTCAAAGAGGTTGGATCTAAAAACAACCTATGAGGGAACGGGTTAAGTGGGGAAAGGGTTAAGTAACTACCTGCCTAAAACGATCTAAATCCTTTACTAAAATTTTCTGGTGTAGAGCGTTTAACTGTATACCTTTGTATTGCTGATTTTGAAACAAGCTGCAAAGCTGCACTGTCCTGTATGACTTCTGTGATGTGTGTACATTGTTTTTTGATAACATAGATATTATCCTTTTATAAATTCAATGCTGGCCATATCAAGAGATGAGTGCAAGACTAGTATCTGCATTGTTATACCACCGCAAACTTGTTTGAGAGGGTATACTGGAATCACCCAGTCCACTGGTCAGTCTGTCCGTCTGTCCACATTTGAACATTGGTAGTTTGTGTCACAAACTCCTCCTCCAGTTTTAAAATTATTGAATTATATTTGGTATACATAATAATCACGAATGATGTGCAAGGCACAATTTTCATGTCTAGTTCTGGGCATTGCAGAATTGTCTCCCCTGGAACATGTCATTTAGGCATGAAACATGGGGTGTTGGTGTCATGAATTCCTTCAATTTGAAAGTGACTCAGTTTCTATGTGGTATACATAAAAATCATGAATAGTAGATGTTCAAGATGTGTTTAGCGCTGGGCATTGCAGAATTATCTTCCCTTGAACTGAGGATTGTCATTTAGGCATGAAACATGGGAAATTGGTATCCCAAACTCCTTCAATTTGACAGTTTTTGTATTGATACTTGCCATACATAATAACAATGAATAGCAGATATGCAAGACACACAATTCATATGTTTAGTCGCAGGCAGTGCAGAATAATCTCCCCTTGAGTATTTTTGTCATTTGGCTGTTACATGGGTAGTTTCAATGAAAGCTGCCATGCGGGGATATTCATCACCTTTAGTGATAGTTCTAGTTTACTCTTTAACCTTTAGTAGATGAATATTCATGTAAGAAATATTGACATCACGAATATTAGACACCTGAGCACAGGAAATGTTGGCCATGGCCAATACTGTAAAATCAGATCTGCTGTGTTTTTTAAGAAAATAGAGCAGACCCTGATTAGACTGCTCATCTTTCATTTCAAATGAAAAGCACCAGAGCTTCAAATCGTTTGGATCTTGATGAGACGCCAAATTACTTTATTTAGTGTCTCATTTGGCTCCAAACTGCCACCAGAGGTCGTGATTCAAGTGTTGTGCTCAACCCTCGAAATGAATGTTTTTATATGTGTGAAAAAAGCTAAAAGTCACTTTTTATCTTGATTAGGCCTGAAGTTATAAAACTTAGAGTGTGTTCATTCTCAAGTATCTAAGTTGTCAGATATTGAATTTCACTTTATTTATTTTGCTTTCATTCATGTATTCTGCACAGCTAGTGTAATTTTTTTTCTTGGGCATTTTGTAATCTATACAGGTTACAGGAAGTTGATTTATTGTTTATTCAATATGTTGTGTTTATTATGCCTCCTTGTGTATTTTAACACACTTGCCATCTATCACTGATTGTTTTGGTGTACCTTTGATGGGTTTTTACTTGTACTTTCGAAATAATGTTGCATATTATCTTTGTGTTGTTGAATATGTTGTTTTGATTGAAAGTACGTGCCCTTAGTAGGATGAGAGTACAGATCATACATCTAAAGATCAATGGATACATTACACAATCTGTAATGGTCGGTCGATGAATAAATATGGTCAGAGCAACAGATACACATGCATACTCAAACACTAAACGTCCTTTCTCCAACAAACCCAATGTTGTGACACTCTTTAGAATCGTCTCTTCGAGATGACACTCTTTAGAATCATCTCGAAGAGACGATTCTAAATAGTGGTCACACCAAACAGGGTTTGGTGGAGAAATAAAGGAGTTATTCTAGACAATGTTTTAATTAATTTACACATCTTTTCTGGACCCCTGATGGGAGTCTTAACCTTTTACCTGATGAATATTCATGTTTGGTATTATGAACAAGGGAATTTTTGCCATGGCAGAAACTGTAGATCTATACGTATAATTCCATAAGCCAACTGGGTAAACCCTGATCAGATATCTTCTGCAGGAGTCATTTAGGTCTACCGTTAATGAAAGAGTTGAGAGGCATCTGTATCTGGTGTCTGCTTTATGGAAAACGAAACTAATGCAGTAAGCTCCTATGGTAACTTTCTGCATTACCGTTATCCTGCATTTAATAACGTCTGCTCTGTTTGCTCATAGAATAATATAGATATGATTCTACACTGTCTGCCAAAAATTACTTGAGTTCATATACCGTTATGAAAATACCTCTGAGTAACCGTTCTAGTGAGGAATCACTACGCATTTCTTTACCATTAGCTTTTAGCCCTTTACTCCATAGATACTCTTGTAAGAAAAAATGAAATCATGCAATATTAATTTTTATAATAGCATATGAACATTTAGGAAATTTGGGTTATGGCAGAAACTGTATAGTTGGATTTGTATTGTTCCGTAAGCACACAGAGCAAACCCTGATCAGACAGCTCCTATAGTATAATCTCGGAGCTGTCAGATCAGAGTCTGCTCTGTTTGCAAAGGCATATCTATGGAGTAAAGGGTTAGTATTCTACAGATACATTTGCAATATTTGATAAACGTAAAGTTCTGAATGAAGGAAATAAGTGTAATGGCATTTGCAGGCAGAAAAGACCCATAGAGGGTCCTTGTTGATTAGGGTCTACATCATCCAAAATGCTCTCACAAATTATACCCTTGCATTGACTATCGTTAACCTTTTCCCTGTCTGTCTGTACCAAATTTCAGTACCTACTGAATATTCATGGACAAACGAGTTATAATGAAATATGGACCATTGTAGCCATGTCAGAAACTAAAGAAACAGAACTCCCAAATTCCATGAGCAAACAGCAGACCCTGATCAGACGGCTCCTATAGGAGCCGTCTGATCTGGGTCTGCTCTGTTTGCAAATGTGTGAAAACCTGTTTATATGAGGGAAAGTGTTAAATGTTTATATGAGGGAAAGTGTTAAACACTGATGGGCATTCAGCATTCAAGTGTAGAGTTTGGGACTACATTGAACAAGCATATTTTTCTGCCAGTGTACATAGCCCTTTCCCAGATAGAGATGCCATTTTCATAGTGGTGCAAACAATAGACACCAATCAGATGCAAGTGTCCTCTGATCAGAGTCTGCTCTGTTTGCTTATGGAACTATATTACAGTTTCTGTCAGACAAAAATAAAATCCTGTGTTCATCTGCCATTATGAAAATTGCTAATAAATATCCATGGTATAATTATGCAAAAAAATGGTACTATTTGGTTGTGCATTAGTTAAAAAAGCTTCTATGGGTGGGTGTGAATTTGAAAGTACCTTCCTGCACCCCCATACACATTTAAATGGAACTGTCCTTATCTAGTAAAGCAGTTTATATTGGTGTTGTATTTCTGACATACATGTACTTGTGTAATACTTTTGTTTACTGACATACTTGTGTAATACTTTGTTTACTATGTGCCCATGGGATTATGGTGTGTGGCAAATTTGCATAAGCCTTAAACTTTTTATAAATAAAACCCCTTTGCATCATAAATGTTTGAATTACTATTATAAATAAGAAATGCTAAAAAACAAAACAAAAATGTGTGCTAAAATATATGTGCTAATTATTTCAATTTTCTCATTTATTTATCTCCATAACAAATGTAACTCAATAATAAGGCTTTATTCACTGTTTGGCAAAGATACATAATTCTGTTAACTGTGAGGATGAAAATTATGGTCCCTTTTTGCAAATGGCTCGAGGCTCTTGCAGTTGTATTTAGCATAAATTGTATTTGCCTTGTGTAGTGTTGATGTATTGTTTTAGTTGTGTATTATGCAATGGGCTGTTTTGCAATGTTTGTTCTAGAACATTGAAAGCACAGACTAGTGCTGGTTGGTATTGTGTTTTATTTAAGTTGGATTTATGTAGAGGTCATATCATGTTTTTGTGAAATTGTGTGATTTAAAACAAAAATAAAAATTATGTATTTTTTGCTTCATAGGTATGCGTGAACTTTGCTCAGAGTTTGATTCTTGTGGAAGCCTATTAACCCTGTACTTTATAATTACCCCTCTGCAAACAGTAAACCCAGATCAGATGGTTGCTGTAGGAGCTGTCTGACCAGGGTCTGCTCTGTTTGCTTATTGAATAATATAAATGCAGTTACTAGCTATACCAAAAAATCTTGTGTATACAGGTATATGCCATTACAAAAATAGTGCTAATTAATATTCATGATGTCATTATTTCTTACATAAATATTCATGGAGTAAAGAGTAAAACATCTGTCAAGAAGAGGTCTAATTCTTGGACTGCAGGCCAAATGATTGCTTAATACAGGTCAAAAGTAATGCAAAAAGCTAATATTTGACTGCATTACTTTTACCCAGCATTAAGCAGCTACTTCCTTTTCAAGACTCCTATGTTCTGTTCATTAATTGGGTAATTATAACAGGCTATACTGTACGCATAGTACGGAAGCCCATAGCTGGCAGAAACGAACATTAATCAACACAACAAACTAACCAACTGTTTATTCTGCAGATGTTTTGTTCTATCATGTATTAGCAGTTGTTTTGGTGAAAAGGGCATTAACATTTCTGCATTTGAGAATACCCTACTTACCTCAAGTGTTCAGACACCCAGTTTCCTACCATGGTCGTTTTTTTTAAAATTTAGTAAGTTACGTTGCCACTTGTTTAATAACTTTGAATTTGATTGACATAGTACATATAAAAGCAAATAGTGTAAGCCCTGATTTAACTGCTACTTCAGGAGTAGTTTGATCTGACTGGAATCACTGACCGGACTTCCTTCAGGATCAGTTTGCACTGACCGGACTTCCTTCAGGAGTAGTTTGAACTGACTGGAATCACTGACCGGACTTCCTTCAGGAGAAGTTTGCACTGACCGGACTTCCTTCAGGAGTAGTTTGATCTGACTGGAATCACTGACCGGACTTACTTCAAGAGTAGTTTGATCTTGGTTTTCAATATTTCCCTAAGTGTTTTTCCAAATATTTAGGGTAATCAGATTCTCTTCTTAACACTTTTCTCCATAAATACTCCTTTCTACGCCTTTGCATACAGAGCAGACCCAGATCAGACTGCTCCTGTAGAAACTGATTAAGGTCCGCTCTGTCTGTTTATGGTATAATAAAGATATTCTACATGTTTTCTGTTTTCTGGCATGGTCAAACATTTCCTGTGTCCGTGTGATATTACAACAATAAACATGCATGCCATTAGTTCTTACATGAATATTCATGAAGTAAAGGGTTAATACTGTGGCTTAACAAAGATGCTTGGACTCTTTTGGAGTTTACAGTGTATACCTACACCAGTTGCTATGTAGAAAAATTGGAAAGGATCTACACTATTTTCAACTTTTCCAGCATTTGCAATACTTTGATGTTCACTTGACAATCAGTGTAAACCATAACAGTAAAATCTCACTTCAAAAGAAGTCATATTCCTGTTATATCAGGCAGATGGGAACTTAATGCAGAGTTATGCAGAAAGCTCCATTGGTAGTTTTCTGGATTACTTTTGTTCTGCAGTAAGTATCACTTTTTATATAAATTCAAAGACATCGTTCCTTAATCATTAAATGATCTATATTGGGAGGTTATACTGTACTTGGGCCTTTGGTAGCAGCTGGACAACGTCTACACTGTTTATTAGATCGATACATCTTATCTTGATGCACCTCCCATTTATTGTTCATACATTTTGACCTGACTCCAAGGTTATAAAATTTATGCGTCTGAGATCATTCTCAAGTATCTGATTGGTCAGGTGCTTGAGAATGATCTTAGACTCGAGCAAAAAGTTTGATAACCTCGGGGCCTGTAGTTAACATGGCCTTAAATATTGTTGTAGAATAGGATGCTGCTAAACCATGTTGATTTATACCCAGTCAGTGTATTAGTGGCATTAGTGCATACTGGCGTGTTTTTATTCTGTTTGGAACCATTAAAAGTTTGTATCTTTCTGGTGGAGTTGTTTAATTGAACCCATTCAACACGTATCTGGACTCTTTGCCTGATTGAGACAACTTTTAACCCTTTTGCAAATAGAGTACAGTAGTACCGGTCCTAAGCGACCATTATGATTCATTTGATTTCAACAATATTTTATTCAATAAAGAAACGGATTGGAAACGGATTATGATTCATTTATTGAACATAAGATGGTTGCTCCTATAGGAGCTGACTGTATTACTTTTGAAATGCATTAAGCTACCACATGTCTTCCTTAGTTATACCTTTTTGATGGCCGCTTATGACAGGTTCTTTTGTAGACCCAGACCATTTGAAAATAAATAAATGAATTAATTGGTACTGTTCTTTAAATAAATGTTCATCATGTAGAGGGTTAAATAATGTGTCTATAAATGACGCGTTCTAAATGTCCGTAAAAATGAAACAAAATAAGTTGTAGGGTTTTAGCTGACCTGGCGCAAAGTGCCAAGAGGAGTTAATGTAGTCACCCTGTGTCCGTTATGCACCGTCAACAATGTCTTTTACCCATTTCCTCATATTGACGACTCTGTAAAAGTCACTTTGTGGAACCATTGTGATAGAGCATTTTCTCCTATAGGAGCAAATGCTCTATTTATCACAATGGTTTCAAACTACAAAATTCTATATAAAAAAAAGATTTCTCTAGTTAATGCTCCTTTTCGGTAGATTTATTCAAAGAGGTTGTATCTAATAATAGCCAACGAGGTATTGGGTTAACGGCGTCTCCTAAACCACTGTCTGCATATTCACCAAATGTCGCAGGAATGGTCTCTAGGTGACCCTTTGTCAGATTTATATCCGCTGCATATTTTGGTCACGGGAACTGATTTCCTAATCCGCTTACAGGATCCTCACTAAATTTCAAATGAATGGTGTGTGGGCGACACTAAGACTTACTAAATGGCCAGCGTCGTAAGTAGGTAACAATGCCGGAGCTAAAAGATTTAATGAACCTTCAAGCATCTCTATCAAATGGATTTCCTTCGAATTTCACTGGTATGATATGCAGGTGATTTATATAAATCATCCCAGCTCACTGCATAGTTGAGTCGCGAAAGCTAAAACAGCGTTTAACGAACTATTTCTTTTAAATGGCCTCTTAACCTTAACCAAATTTCACAAGAAAGATCTTCGGGTGACCTATTGAATTTGTTTCTATTCATCTGCATAAGTAAGTCACAGTAGCTAATACTATTTATGTATTTTAACCAACCATTTCTCTTAAACCACTGAATTAGATTTGACAAAACTTCACAAGAATGATACTAAGATCCTCTATCAAAGTTGAATGACTGTATAAGAATGTCGCATGAGTTAAAATAAAATTCAATGAACAATTATTTAAACGAACGTCATTAGCCTTAAATTGCCTTGTATTGATAACTTTTCCATAAATACGCCTATAGGAGCCGTCTGATCAGGGTCTGCTCTGTTTGCTTATGGAAAAATATAGACCTGTTTCTGCAGTTTCTGCTTCGATACAAATTCTTATGTAATTATATGCCATTTTAAAAAATCACCTAATTGAAATTCATGACGTCATTATATACAACATGAATAATCCTTGAGTAAAGGGTTTAAAGAGAAATTCATCGGCCTGGATATTTTTTGTAGGTGTATATCATTTGTCCCCTTTAACCAGATGGGTGATAATGGTCACTATGGTGTTAATAAATAGGATATAATAACTTGGGTGTGTGTGTTTGGGGGGGGGGGGGGTGTGTTACTGCGAGTATTGATGTCGTCGACGTTATCCGCGCGTTTGGCAAAATTTGTGTTTTAATTCTGTATGTGTTTGCGATATCACAATATTTTTTTTCGAATGAGGAGTTTCGCGTGGCGAGTCCGTTATTTTTTACTCGCAAATGTGTTTCAGGATACTAGTCGTCCAGGTCTTCATAAAAAATTTAAACGGTATCTCAATGATTATGATTTGTCTTAAAAATAATCAAAACGGAATTTCAATGGTTATCAAATTCTTTAAAGCATTTCCTTCATACAAACGCATGCCCAGGTCTTTGCAACCAGAGTAGAGCCATTCAGACGGTTCGTATAGGTGCCGTCTGATCAGTCTGCTCTGTTAGCATATGAAATTATTATAAATCCGACTGGTTTCTACCAATACCAAACACCCGCGTGTACACGTGCCATTATAAAAAAGAGTTAAAAAGTATGCATTGTGTCATTATTTCTTACATGAATTTTCAACAGGGAAAAAGGTCATACTTATCCGTGCCGATTATGAAATCGCCTTAAAAACGGAACAAGAATCTAGTTATGTGCGTCGTTTTTTACGATATATACAAGATGGTCAAACGGAAATCCGCCTAGACCCTGATGAGATGGCCGAGTTTTATGGGCGCATCATCTAGATCCAAGGTGATCATAAATGTAAGAAATACTGGATATCTATTATATATACAGTAAAACATCTATAAACCGGACGTTAAATTAAGTATAAATGTCGGTCTTTGAGACAGATAGCAGCTTAATGCAGAGTGAAAGTTATGCAGAAATAGCTTTCTGCATGACTTTCAGCCATCTGCCTAAGAGTATCTAAATTCTTCTCTACTAGAATTCCGGTTTAGAGAGGTTTTACTGTATTTACATAAGATATTTTTGTGTTGGTAGAACCTGCTTCAGTCAGATCTGTTATAATTTCATAAGCAAACTTATCAGACCGCTCCTGTAGGAGTCATCTGATCTAGGTCTACTCTTTGCAAAATTTTGAAAAAAGTTTTTTTTATGATTGAAAGGATTAAAGTACGTTTAGACTTCCAAATAAACGTTTCAAAGGGAGAAATATATGCTTAACCTTTAGCCTGCTATGGGCGGATGAGTGAATACCTATGCAAACAGTTTGGATCCAGATGAGACACCGAGTAACTCGGCGTCTCATCAGGATCCAAACTGTTTGACACTGATTGCATTTGGGTCGACAAATTGATTATAGCATGTAATTTTAAAATATAGGTGAAAAATTCTGCAACAAATATTTGCTCAGCACGCTAAAAATTAAATAAAAATACATGTATGTGTGTTTACATGATTAAACTTCCTTTCAGGGTGTACGATTAGAAGGCTACTGTTCATATATAAATCTCATTTGGGAGCTTTCTATGTGAGTTACACTCTGTATTAATACACCACCTGTCTTAACCCTTCGCTTGTTGAATTTTGAAACACATTTCTCCTTCTTTACCCATGCCCTGTTGTATAATTACACATATCTTCACTGTGTACACGTATTTCGCTGTGCAATTACTGCCAAGGGGTGCGCTGGTTGCACAATCAATTTGTAAATAGTGTAGACCCTGATGAGACAGCTCCTACAGGAGCTTCCCATCTGGGTCTTCACTATTTACAGGTATATTGACGTGATTAGCAAGCGAAGGGTTAAAGATGAATACGCCTTTCTACGCCCTTGCAAACAGAGTAGACCTAAATCGGACGACCCCTGTAGGATCAGGACCAGCTGTGTTTGCTTATGATGTAATATAGTTATTATTATACAGTTTCTGTCGGGACAAAAAATGCAAGTGTCCATGTGCTATTATAACAATTTTATTGAGGTCATCATTTCTTACCTGAATATTCATGGAGTATAGGGAGAAACATGCATAAGGAGACGGCCCTTTGATTTTTTTCTAAATGAAATATGCAAGACTGATTAGGTAGAGAACTTTAAATGACAAACAGTGCAGACCCAGGACAGAGTGTTTGGCGCTCTCTGATCTGGATCTACACTGTTTGCAAGTACCAGTTTACGCGCTTCCCGCATTCAAAAAGTTAATCAAATACCTCTTTGCCAGTGAACTTGTTTTAGTCCTAAAAATAAATTTATAAAAAATAAAGCATTTCACGATAGACAACCAATGCAAACAGTTTAGATCAAGATGAGAAACCGTAAGCATTGTGTAAGAACATATACACAGTAACTCTTTCCTCCGTATAAACGCCATTTGAAGCTTTTGCAAACGGGGTAGACCCAGACCAGGGGGCCGTCTGAGCAGGGTCTGTCTGTTTGCTTATGGAATTATATACCTGTATATCTGATTCCACAGTTTCTACCAAGCAATCCTGCACTCGTACAACATTATAAAAAATCAGCTGATAAATATTCATGGTATGATAATTTGCCTAAATAACCTCGAGGGAAAGCGTTAGTCATTGAATCAGTATAAAGTTACTGAGCGTTTAACCTTTCCGTTAAGTAAGCGCATTTAGACGCATGTGCAAACAGAATAGTCCCAGATCAGACGGATCCTATAGGATCCGTCTGATTAGGGTCTGCTCTGTTTGCTTATGGTGTAATATAGATCTGATTCTACAGCTTCTGCCTGGGGCAAACTGTCAGGACTGTGTTCATTTGCCATTATAAAAAAAATAATCTTATCAATATTCATGACGTCATAATTTCTAACATAAATATACAACAGGGAAAGGGCTAAACCTGTATTCAATGAATATTAGCCCTTCTCTTACTGAATTTTAGAATACATTTCTCCTTCTTTACCCATGTCCTGTTGTATAATTACATATATCTTCACTGTGTACAAGTATTTCGCTATGCAATCGCTGCTGTGGAGTGCACTGGTTGCACAATCAACTTGTAAATAGTGCAGACCCTGATGAGACAGATCCTACAGGAGCTGTCTCATCCGGGTCTTCACTATTTACAGGTAGGTATATTGACGTGAATAGCAAGCGAAGGGTTAATGTAAGAAATAACATCATGAACACATGCATTAATTATATCATTTTTATAATGGCATATTAATACATGAACATTTTGCCAAAGCAGAATCTATAGTTAGATCTCTATAATCAATTCCATTATTAAACGGAACAGACCCTGATCACACGGCTCCTATAGGAGCAGTCTGATCTGGGCCTTCTCTGTTTGTAAAGGTGTATTTATGGAGTAAAGGGTTAAAAGATAATTTCATTCTACAAGCAAACTGTCAGTTGCAAACATTTTGTTGCCCGCTGTCTTGATTACAGTAAAAGCGACCACCTGCATTAAGCTACCACATGTTGTTAGGACCCAGAAGTATGTCTCTTTAAATTGTGGTCGCGTTAGAAGGATTTTACTGTATTTCTGTTTCATTCTGCAAGTATTCAAAACCAATGAAATAACTAGACTGAAGGTATTGAAAGTAATGAAACCATTTATATGCAGAGTTAACCATTATCCCACAGTAAAAAAACCCAATATTGACCGATTGTCGAACAGCCTGGATCCTGCTGAGACGACGAGTTACCAGACGTCTTATCTGGATCCAAGCTGTTTGCACATGCGAATCAGGTCGGGGTTAGAGAGATAGGGGTAAAAGAAGACGAACAGTAAAAGCCAAACGTGACAATGAATATGAAATACTGCGTTCGCTTCATAGGCTACATTGCGTACTCTGCACGTTAGCGGCGAATTTGTGGTTACATGTGCAACCAGTCTAGACCCAGATGTGACGCTTCTCATCAGGGTCGAAAGTGATTGGAGCACTGTGACGGACAGCCTTTAAGGGGCTATCTGATCAAGGTTTGATCTGTTTCCAAATGCATGATTTTCAAGTGCTGCGATATCATATGGCTATATCTAAAGGACATAATGTAGCCGTCTAATATCTATGTGAACAGGTGAATAACTAGCTAGAATGTCGTAAAATTGTTTTGTCAGTCGTCTTAATGTCTTCATTGAAATTGTATTAACCTCATGGACTTGTTAGTCTAAAGGTGAGCATACAATCTTATCTATCTATCTATCTGTCTATCTATCTATCTATCTATCTATCTATCTATCTATCTATCTATCTATCTATCTATCTATCTATCTATCTATCTATCTATTTTTTTTTTTTTCAGAGTATATATTTTTTTTCTATGATCATGTGACTATATGTATGTATGTAATGTTGATGTTTACATGACCAGAAACTGTAAAGTTTGTGTCAATAAAGCATCTATCTATCTATCTATCTATCTATCTATCTATCTATCTATCTATCTATGTTTAACTCTTTGCACGCTAGTGGCGAAACTGTGATTACCTATGCAAACAGTTTGGATCCAGATGAGACGCCACATAATGTGGCGTCTCAGTAGGATCCGAACTGTTTGTCATATTGATCATATTTTTGAAAAAAAGATGAGAGAAAGTTTATTTTAAGAATTGAAGCAGACGACAATTGTTGCAGACGAAAAAATACTTAGCCTGCAAAGAGTTAAGAAATGTAAAAGGAAATTGCAGCAGATGTTAATTCTTGCAGACGACAGTTACCCGACGTGCAGAGTAAACTGGTCTAACGCATGATTTAACTTGAATGGAATAAAATAAGGAAGTACAAATATTCACCACTTACAGATTGTAAGGTATATACAGTAGGACCTGTCTTAAGCGGCCATCATAAAGATGTCTAATAATGGGCTGATGGTAGCTTAATGCAGGTCAAAAGTAATGCAAAATGTCAAAAATAATTACTTTTGCCAAGCATTAAACAACCACCTGCTTATTACACCCCTGTGTTCAATAAATGAGTGTCCGCTTAGGGCAGGTTCTAAGGTAGCCTATGTTGTAGTTTGTGCATTACATTGGTTGATGGTTACAGAACGTGTTCAGGGAATATTTTGGCTGATCTAGTGTGTTGGATATAAACAAGTCTTTGAGACAGAAAACCCTTGCTAATCCGAACGCTCAAATTTGTACCATTTTCTGTCTTTAGTCCGTTCCCCGTTTAATATTCATGAATGAAAAAAATGACGTCATGGACATTTATTAGCTGAATTTTCATTACGCAAAGTTTTCAAACGAATGTTTTGCTCTGACAAAAATATGAAGAATTCGGTCTTTATCGATTCAAGCAAACAGATTAGATCCAGATCAGACGGCTCTTATAGGAGCCGTCTGATCTGGGTCTACTCTGTTTGCAAAAGCGTTTATATGAGGGAAAAGGATAAGACAAATACCTATTAATGCAAGGTGAAAGTCAAGCAGAAAGCTGCATTAGGAGCTTTCTGTACGACTTTCACCCTGCATGAAGCAGCCACCTGCCTAAAATATCAATTTTCCGGCATCTAAGGAAGTGTCTAATCTTGGTCTGCTGTGTTTACAAAGGAGTCAACAGACGTCTCTATGGAGTAAATGGTTATTGCTTATGAATACTAAAAAAGGAACATAACGCAATCTTTTGACAAAGTGTGTGTGTTTTTGATTGGGGTAATTATATGGGTATATCATTTGACGAGGAGAAATACAGTAGAACCCATCTTAACTCATTCACTTCTAGACTATTTTTAGACCAAACCTCTTTGGATGAATCTACTGAAAAGGAGAATTTTTGAATTGTGTAGTTTTAAAACTATTGTGATAAATAGAGCATTTGCTCTTATGGAGCAAATGCTCTATTTACCACAATGGTTTCAAAATGTTGACTTAAGCAACCACCTGTTTCTTAGATTCCTTTATTCAATAAATGAATGGCCAGTGGCCCACTTAAGACAGGTTCTGTAGCAATAAAGAATGTGATTGACCAACTCATGACATGGACTTACACGTGTGAATTTATAAACCCTTGCTCAAATTTGGATCAGGTAAGATACGGACTTTTTTGGATTCGACCAAACGTTTTTGAAACTATTGACCAAGTGTTAGATTGTTTGGATCCTGGTGAGACGACACCGGGTTACTTGATGTCTCATCTGGATCTCAGCTGTTTGAAAGTGCGATTAATGTCGCTGTTGATTGGATAAGGATTAACTCTTTCCCTGTTCTGTATATATTCCAAATTCCAATACCTACTGAATATTCATGGTCAAAATAGTTATAATGAAATGTGGGTCATTGTAGCCATTTTAGAAAGAAAAGACACATATCGGTCAAAGTCCACTAGCAAACAGAGAAGACCCTGATCAGACGGCTCCTCTAGGATCCGTTCTGATCTGAGTCTACTCTGTTTGCAGATGCGTGAAAATACGTTTACATGAGGGATAAGGGTTAAATACAAGTACGCTTTTGTTGAATTCATGATAATGTATGTAAACAGCATACCACCAATGAAATACATGGTTCGCCCTTTGCACGCTCGGTATTAACCCTTTCCTTGTTGGATATTCATGTAAGAAATTATGACATTGTGAATATTAATCTGATTATTTGTATAATGACCTATGAACACAGGGCATATTGGCTTAAGCAGAAACTATAGAGTCAAAGCTATATTATACCACGAGCAAACAGAGCAAACCCTGATCAGACGGCTCCTATTGGGACCGTCTGATCCTGGCCTACTCTGTTTGCAAAGACATGAAAATGAGTTTATAAATATGAAAGAAAAGGGTTAAATTACCTGCAGTTGATGCCTATTTCAATTCTCAATCTATTGCATTTGCGAGGGCACAATCAATGTATTGGAAGGGAACAAGTGGATCATATTGAATACTGAGTTATCGGCGTCTCATTAGGACCCTTAGAGTTTAACTCTTTATCCCACAGATGTGCATTTTAAGGCTTTGATAACAAACAGTGTAGACCCGGACCCTATAGGGGCTGTCTGATCAAGGTCTGCTTTGTTTGCTTATGAAATATTATAGAAATGAGTTCTGCCATGGACAATATTCTCGTGTTCGTGTGTTATTGTGAGAACTAATCTAATTCATGATGGTTTTATCTCTTGTATGAATATTAAAAGGGGTAACCCTTTATTCCATAAATTCCCTTTTCTAGGCCTTTGCAAACAGAGTAAACCCGGATCAGTCGGCTCCCGTAGGAACCGTCTGATCAGGGTCTGCTCTGTTTGCTTATGAAATACTATATATATGTTTCTACAGTTTCTGCCATGGACACAAATGAGTTCTCTCGTTTAATAAAGTCGTTATTATTATTGTTCATTGTAAGGGCCAGTGTAGTTCATGACGTCTTTATGTTGCAGTGAAAGTTTAAATGATATTTCACGAATTCGTTCTTTGTATTCTAGGGGTTAACCATTTTCTTGAATATTCATATTATACCCCACCCAATACGAATATTAATTGATTTAATTCTTGGATTATCAAGGAAAGGACTAACATTTCCGACGATTACGGAATTGTAACCGAATAATTCACCAAGTGTCACTGAATAAGATGTATCTCAGTCCAGTTTACAACAGCAACTACGGGAATGATCACAGCATGTATGGAAGAAAATATCAGCCACCAGGCAGTGGTCAAGCAGATGTTACAGGTAATAACGGTAGGTATTCTTCTTAACCCTTTCCTGTATAAATATGCCTTTTCCAGGCATTTGCAAACAGAGTAGATCCAGATCAGACGGCTCCTGTAGGAGCCGTCTGATCAGGGTCTGCTCTGTTTGCTAATGAACTAATATAAATATGACTACAGTTTCTGCCATTACCACATTTCATGTGTTCATATGCCATTACAAAAATGACCTAATATTAATGAAGTCCTTATTTCTTACATGAATATTCACGGTGTAATGGTAAATGTAACGCCAAAGTCGCTAGGAGTTAACGACAGAAAAAAGGGTTTCCATTATCGGCGACTTTTAAATTTGTTGACAATTTTGTAATAAGCATTATACAGTACAAATAATCTAATCTAAGCCTTTAATAAAGAAGAATCTGCAGGAAAAGCTCTATAAACAGTGCGTTTAGTAAATGAAGAATTTAGATATTTTAGGCAGGTGACTACTTAGTGCAAAAATCACTGCATTAAGCTACCACATGTCTGAAAGGCTGGCATTGATAGTAATTTCAACGCCCCGGTTAGAAAAGTTTGTAATAATTGGCAATCGTTGGAAGTCTTGACGGCTGATCCCAGGTCTGTTATCATTGTAGTACATTATTATCCTACAAATTTGACCTGAAACTCATGCATATTCCGTGTATTATCGTCGGTAATCTTCGAATAAATTTCCGAAGGTATAAGAATGCGCTATAAAATACAGTAAAACTCCTCTAATACGACCAGCAAAAGGGGGCATAATTCAAAGTGGCAAAGGCAGGTGGTAGCTTAATACAGGACGAAAGTTATGCAGAAAGCGCTGCATAACTTTTGTCCTGCATTAAGCAACCATCTGCTTATAAAGACAGTCATGTTTATTCATTAAGGACAACAACTGCTGTTTTAAAACCCTTTCAAAGCTGAATGTTCAAATGGACTATTTGAAAATTCGAATAAGTCAAGCTTACCGCGAATATTCTGGGATTTAATTTAAAGAAATGTGTAACATGGCAAACAGTGCAAGCCCAGATGAGAGGGCTCCTCTTGTAGACTTCTCATCTGGGTCTACACTGTTTGCAAAGGACATCAGTGACTCATGTCCCGCACTGAAAGGGTTAATGGCTTAATCTTGTGAAACTATAACCTTGCTCATTTCCTTCATGAATATTCATATAATAAATAATGACATCATAAATATTTATAAGATGAAGTTTTAGAATGGCGAACAATTACAGGAAAGTTTGGTCATGGCAGAAACTAAAATCAGATCTATGTTATTTCATAAGCAACCAGAACAGACCGTGATCAGACAGCTCTTACATGAGTCTTCTCTGGGTCTGATCAGACAGCTCTTACATGAGTCTTCTCTGGGTCTGATCAGACAGCTCTTACATGAGTCTTCTCTGGGTCTGATTAGACAGCTCTTACATGAGTCTTCTCTTTCTCTGGGTCTCTTCTGTTTGTAAAGACGTGAAAATGAAGTAAAGGGTTATCCACGTGGTTTTACCGAATAGGTACAGTACAACCCCTTTAAATCAGAACTATATTATACCATAAGTGTAATTATCGGTCGTAGAGACAGGCGGAAGCTTAATGCAGGGTGAAAGTCATACAGAAAGCTCCAAGAGGAGCTTTCTGTATGACTTTCATCCTGCATTAACCCTTTCGCTGCCAATGCCGGATCTGTGATAACATATGCATACAGTTTGGATCCAGATGAGACGTCGAGTAACTCGGCGTCTCGTCAGGATCCAAACTGTTTGTTACTATGTTTTTGAAACAAAAATGAAGAAAATCAAAATAATGAAAATATGTAGCAGACGACAAAGTTAGCAGACGACATAGCTTGGCAGCGAAAGAGCTAAGTAGCCATGCAGCTGCACCTAAATTCTTCTCCACTAGAATTCTAGTTTAAAGGGATTTTACTGTATACAATAAACACCTTCATTTAGTAAAGAAGTTTTATGATCATTTTAGGCAGGTGGCTGCTTAGTGCAAGATGGAAGTAATGCAGAAAGCTCCCGAAGGAGCTCTCTGACTTTCACCCTGCATTAAAACGTTCAGTTTAGAGAGGTTTTACTGTGTGTCATTTTACTGAACGGGATTCTTTTGTCGTTATAACTTATACTTTGAATGTCAAATATGTAACTCATTTATGTTCAGGATTATAAAGACTCGGCGGAGACGATATACAACAACAGAATAATACACAACAACAGAATAAATTATCTAAAACTGTTTATCATTTTACATTGTCGCACAGCAATTTGCATAGATTTTATCAATGGTTTGCACCCGGGACAACTTGACTGTATGATCAATTTACCCCATTAATATTTATGTAAGAAATAATGTCATCATGAATATAAATGACTTGAATATAATTATATACATTTACTGGTTTATGAACACAGAGATATTTGGCCACAATAGAACTATATTTTCGCAGTGAAGACCCTGTCAGATGGCTGATATGCTTGATCAGGATCTGCTTTATTTGCAAAAGTGTCTGTTAGGAAATGATACATGCCTATAAAAGCCACTCTCTAGTAAGCTACAAGATCAGGACATCGGTCATAGTGTGTTAATCCATTTAAGCCCCGTTATTTAAATGTAATTTCTTAAGTACAGTGAACCCCCTGTAATGCGACCACCCAAACGAGATATACCGCTAGGTCTTAGAGGTGGTAGCTAAATACAGGATGAAAGTTAAGCAGAAAGCTTTTGCATGTGCTTTCTGCATTACTTTAGTCCTGCATTAAGCAACCACGTGTTTTTAAAAACGCAAACGTCTACTCATATAATGGTCGCGTCAGAATAATTCCACTATTTGTAGTTATGAACACACCTTTTTGAAGTGATATATATGCAAGATATTCCTTAGATTTGCGATCGCTCCCACGAAAGCTTCAAATGAAAAGTAACCGGAGAACTAGACTGATTGACACGCAGATGGCGTTTTTTTTTTTTTTTTTTTTTTTTTTTTTAAATCAAATCGAAATGACATCGATATAATACATTTAAATTGTTTTTGAGTTCAAGGAAATGGTCAAGTTACAATAATTAATTATCTTCTAGATATATTCAAATCCGAAGTATAACCGGTTTTTCGTCGGATTCCAACTGTTTGCAAATGTTTGAAAGAAATCTGCCATAAAGTGGTACAGCAAACCCATTCGTGTGCAAATCGGTACATCTCGGTTATCTTCAGCAGAGTAAGCTCTATTCAGACCTTGTGTGAAGGTTGTCATGATAAAAATGTTTTCTGTTACACGATGTATTGAATTCTTTATTACTTAAATACACATTTTTACGCGTATGCCAACAGAGAAGACCCGGGTCTGACGGCGAGACATCAGATCAGGGTCTGTTCTGTTTGCTTATGATATATAGATATGATTCTAGATCTATAATAGTTTCATATCATACAGGCTTCAAAAGTATTCAATTCCAAAAAAATCCCCTTTTCTAGTAAATGCCCCAATTCAGTAAATTTATTCAAAGTTATTTTTTCTAAAAATAGTCTAGGGGGAGTCTAAAAGAGTCTAAATTCTTCTCTACAAGGATTCCGGTTTAGAGGGGTTTCACTGTATTATTTTAAAACATGTGGTAGCCTAAGGCAGAACAAAGTTACATAGAAGGCTCCTGCATTTAACAATCATCCCCTTTTATGTTAATAAATTATGAGGTCCCATTCGCGAGACTTTACTGTAAGTACCAGTTGTACGTACATAAAATTGCTTGGTATTCCAATGACCGGCCGTGAAGCCGTCAGGTCATAGCCCGATTCCTTCAATAATTTCTCCCAATTTATTGTACTTATTGTTTTGGAGCAGAACTTATTCCTTATCAAAAGAATTATTCAGACCGTATCAGTCAGTTGACATTAGCTGACTGAATGTTTACCAGCACAAGACCTGGCCTGGCTGTATTTCAAAACGTAACCGCTATTGTCGTTTGCTAAAGAAAAAAAATACCCTGAGGACCACACAGTAAGGATCATGATCGGACCCTAACTACTTGCAAAAACACAAAAAACACAACGGACTCTTTTTATAGCGTTAAAGGTTTACCCTTAATGTGCAGGGACCGAGTAAATAAGACATTTGCATACTGGGCAGGCCCTAATCAAGGACTCGTTAGGAGCCCTTTGACCAGGGCCTGCATTGTTCGTCATACAAATCGTTTTCTTTAGTGATATATTTTTTGTTTTAATTAATATTCAGAAAATGTATTAGCAAGTTTTAATTATTCATCAGATTAAGGGTTAAGGTTTATTCTGATACCAATAGACCATGAATGCATAAGTAAACAAATGAAATAAGCCCCGGCAAATATCCCTGTACACTTACCCTTCATAACCTTTGACTTGTTAATCAAACCAACATTGACATTGAACACTGAAAAGTATTCTGAACCAAATACGTAAAGCAGCTTCTTAACACTTACAATGCGGGGCACGAGTCACTAATGTCCTTTGGAGAGGAGAGGAGCCCTCTCATCAGGGTCTGCACTGTTTGTCATGTTTCACATTTCTTCAGAAAACTACCCAAACATCCACCATAAGCTTGACCTGTTTGAATTTTGGAATAGTCCATTTTAAATTTAAATTCAGGGTTGTAAGGGTTAAATGGATCCAAACTCGGGTCCAGATGAATCGTGGAGTCACTTTCTAAATATATGTGCATGTACACAATGTATATATAAAACAACCATAGGAGAATCTGATAAGGTTATAGGTTTGAGCTGGCGACAGTCCAGATTAAACCTTCAGTGAATCGTAGATACCAGGAGTATACTGAGATTTGTAAACAGTTTGGTTCCAGATCAGACATAGGGCGTTCATATCAACTGGTTTGGTAATGCTTTATCATCAGTTATATCTTTGCAAAATAGTCATGGACAAATATCAACGAGGTGTTTTATTTGAAGTAGTGATAGACTTGGCAAATTAAGGGTTAACCCTTTGAATGCGAGAATCGAACCAGCTGTCATATGCAAACAGTGTCGATCCAGATAAAAATGCTCCTAGAGCAGCTCTCTGATAGGACTATGAATGACTTGTTATTCAAAATCGTCTAGTATGTTTAAATCTGTACTACTAGTTGGACTCTATCGTAAAAGACTGATAGACCATTCGACCGCATATTCAGCACCGAACGGATTAAAGGTTAAACTGATTGAAATGGAATATTTGAAAAACTAAATGATCAGAAGATATGCTGTAAGTGTATATATGTGTATATGGCAAGGCCTCTGTGTCTGTGTGTGATCTGAGGTGAATGGAAAGAGAACGAATGTGAGGTAATATTGTACATTGTATATTGCATATCATTATTCAGTTGATTTCACTGTAACCCTTTACTTGATAGGGACGCCTTTTGACTCTTTTGCAAACAGAATGGACCCAGACCAGAAACTCCTGTTGGAGCTGGTTGATTAGGGTGTGCTCTGTTTAGATATCTATTTAGAGATATTAGAGATTTGATTCTGACACTTTTGAAAACAGAATAGACCCAGTTCATGTAGGAGCTGTTTGATTAGGATGTGGTCTGTTTATAGATCTATTTAGAGATATTAGAGATCTGATTCTGACGCTTTTGCAAATAGAGTCTGCCTATTTGTGTCTGTGTTATATATCTAAGTATTTATTGCTATCGCCATTAAATACACTTAGTTCATATTAACCCTTTTCCTGTTCCATATTCATGTAAGAAATAACGATACCATGAATATTTATTTGCTGAAATTTTATCATGTAAACTTTTCAAGGAGTTTCTTTGCTTTGACAAAACTTTAGAATTAGAGCTCGTACATTATGTCAAAAGCAAGCAGAGCATCTGATCTGGGTCTTCTCTGTTGCAAACGCGCGAAATGGCGTTTGTATGAGGGAAAGGGTTGAATCAATTCATATTCATAAACCATGGATTCGTTCATGAATATTAATGAAGTAAAGTGGTAATTGTTCAGCGGATAGATACACCTTTTGATATACAGTAAACCCCCTCTAATGCGACCACTTTATGAATGGAAATAAATGTCTTTAAAAGCAGGTGGTTGCTTAATGCAGGTCGAAAGTTATGCAGAAAGCTCCTGCAGGAGATTTCGGCATAACGTTCGACCTGCATTAAGCTACCACATGCATTAAAGACCCATAATTATACATCTTTTTGGTGGTCGCATTAGAGGGGTTTTACTGTATGGTTATTCAGTAGACCCCTTTAAGATTTTACACACCTTGTAGAATAAACCTAAATCAGCCAGTTCTAGTAGGAGCCCTCTGACCATTGGCTGCTCTGTTATGAAACAATATACAGTAGAACTAGTCTTAAGCGCTCATTCATTTGTTAAACACGAGAGTCTTATAAAGTCTTATAAAGTCCTATAGGAGCTTTTTGCATTACATTTACACTGAATTAAACAATCACCTGCCTTATAGACTCATAATTAAACCTTTTTTGATGGTAGCTTAACACAGATTTTACTGTAGATTTGAATATATATAGTTTGTGAAATGGTCATAAAACTGTTATATATATACAAAATCAGCTATTTAATATTCACAGTAATTATTTGTTACAATATTCATTAAATAAAGGGCTATTAAAGTGACACCTTAATGACTAAATTAAATGTTTAGAAAGGTGTTGAATGCTTAATGCAAGCTGTAAGAAGTGTAAAAAAAACTTTTGTTTTGGAGTTATCTGCATAATTATCAATGTTGCTCCTGCATTAAACTAACTCTTTTATGTTTAACTTTAAGCACGTTAGGTGATATTTTGCAATAACCTAGTATGCAATCATATTGTAGCAGACGACAGTTTTTTAGCAGACGACTTCAAGTTAGCGTGCAAATAAAACAAATCTTTCGAATGTTTTCTACTGTTACTACACAGTTTGCTTGACACTCACGGTAAGACCGCCCTATAACGACAAATCTCTAAAACGGACGTTAAAGTTAGTATAAATATCGGCCTTGGGGACAAGTGGCATCTTGATTCAGGGTGAACGTCACGAAGAAAGCTCTTCTGGGAGCTTTCTGCATGACTTTCACCCTGCATTGAGCAGTCATCTGCTTTAAAGTATCTGAATTCTTCTCTACTAGAATTCCGGTTTGGAGGGGTTTTACTGCAAATGCTTTTTCGCACCTTTACTAACATTAAGACGGCTCCAGGGTCTACACTGTTTGCTTAAGAAGTTATAATAGATCTGACTCCACAGTTTCTACAAATACAAAAACTATCATGAATATAAATGTCATTATAAAATTTGATCTTATAAATGTTCATGAATTAATTATTTCTTATATGAATATTCAACAGACAAAGGGTTAATTCTTATCATGACAAGCGCCACCTGTCGGTAATTAATCTGGGCCCTGTCTGTTTGTAAACGCTAACCAGGTGGCGCTTAGCAAACATAATACATAAGAGTTGACCCTTTACCTCATGAATATTTATGTGAGAAACAGTGCACATATGAATATTAATGAGCTGGGTTTGTAACAGCATCATAAACAATGAAATGTTTACTATGACAGAAACCGCACAATCAGATCTATATTATTGCTTAACCCTTTCCTTCATATAAACGCCTATTCACGTATTTGTAAACAAAGAAGACCCAGATCAGACGGCTCCTATATGTTTGGAATTTCAATAGATCTGACTATTTGGTTTCTATCAATATCAAAGCATCCTGTATACATACGTCATTATGATAATTCAGCTAATAAATAATCATGACGTCATTATTTCATGAATATTAAACAGAGACAATGTTGAGGGAACGGAGAGACATTGGCCAATTACTCATACAGTCTGATCTGGGTCTACACTGTTTGCAAATCCGTAAAAGGTAATGGGTTAATCTTGTTACATTACAAAAGTAAAACTATTGTTACATTACAAAAGGTAATGTGGTTAATCTTGTTACATTTAAAGGTAATGTGCGAATCTCGTTACATTATTTAAGACACAACACACACGGCAACAGCATCCCCAGCATCTGACATGGAGAAACCAGCCTGGAATAGCAATGCAATGTATCTATACACGGGGCGTAACAACCCACTGTTCCCACTACAGGAATATGATAATAGAATAGTGCACATGCCAGAGCGGCCTCCAACGGGACACAATGACCACAAAATGGACCACCACAAATCAGATAGACACTCAAGGAATCGCAAAAAGCGTCATCACAGACACAAGGGCCATAGGAAAAAGGGATCTAAATACGACCAGGAAACTGAAAATGAGCGATCCGCTGGGAACAGATCATTAGAGGAACTACTCAAAAGTAAGTCAACAGTAAAACATGTCTAACCCGGACGATAAAAACATTACCAGTGCCGGTATGTTAGACAGATGGCAGCGTACTACAGGTTGAAATTGATACAGAAAACTCTCAAAGGAGCTTTCTGTATGACATTCACCCTGCATTGAGCAGCCGCTTGCCTAACAAGACATAAGTTGCTCTCTATTAAATTCCTGTTTATAGGGATAATTCTGTATATACCATATTATTCGTAGATAGAAGATTTTGTGTGAAGTAACCGTGACACCATTATTTAACATTTAGCCTGCTCAGCAAATTCTTGTTGGTAGAAAATGTCATCGACCCCAGTTGTCACAATTGATTTCTCCGACATTTCATTTCACCAATACGGTCAGAATAGCACGCATTTTGGACGACGAGACGCCGAGTTACACGACGTCTCATCCGGGTCCAAACGTCATTAACCCATTACCTCATAGGCTATTTTTAGACACAGCCTTTCTGAGATATACCGAAAAGGAACACTAATTAGAGAAAGGGAAAATGTCAGAATTGTGTAGTTTAAAACCATTGTGATAAATAGAGCATTTGCTCCTATAGGAGCAAATGCTCTATTTATCACAATGGTTTCACAAAGCGACAAACTAAATGGAGTTCGGTGTCGATATTTAGAAGGCCCAATATTTCTCATTGATGATGTTATTGAATCAAAGGGACCGACACATGGTCGATGTATCACATGTACAATATATTAGCTGGCGGGCAATAAGTAATTTGTTGTATGTTCCGCATTAGATAAAAAACGATAAGTGACAGATTCTGAAGATCAAAGTTAATTAATTACCGAAAACTTAATCATGAAAAAATGAATATCACCTGAATCATCCATGTTCATTCTGCACTGATATGTCGAAATTCATTACAGTAAAACCTTGCTTATTCAAACAGGGGCTCATTATTATCCCATATCTATTCAATGAGTTCTATAACATTATATTCACGCTAACTTTAGCAATTGAAAAATGTAGGAACATATCTATATTATTTAATAAGCCAACAGAACAGACCTGATCAGACGGCTTCCTGTAGGAGCCGTCTGATCTGTGTCTTGCATGTTTACAAAGGTGTAAACAGCGTACGTATGAGGTAACTGTTTAAGTTAGTTGGTACCATTAGGTTGGATTAACGTTATATAGAAACCTCCTCTGGTAGCTTTCTGTCACTTTCACTCAGCATTAAGCAGTAACATGCCTATTAACCCCGTTACCTCATAGGCTATTTTTAGATACAACCTCTTTTAATAAGTCTACCGAAAAGGAGCATTATCTAGAGAAAAGGGAACTTTTAGAATTTTGTAGTTTGAAACCATTGTGATAAATAGAGCATTTGCTCCTATAGGAGCAAATGCTCTATTTATCACAATGGTTTCAAAAAGTGACTTTGTTAGAGTCGTCTAAAGTCGACAATATGAGGGAAATTCTTCTTTACTATAGATTCGGTTAATCAGGGCTGGACTGTATATTACTAATGTTCATCAGTAACCTGGCAACATATTTGTATGATCTATTCATGTCAGTTTCGTAATATAACCAGGACTACTGACATCATAGTAAGTGCAGACTATGTTTCGTTTTTATTGCTGTAAAGTGTTCTTTTCTTGCAGAAAATGTATATTTAAGGTTAATCTAGAGTTTCCTGTGATTAATCTAACTTTGGAAGGATACAAGCGACTTCCTGTTAGGTGTTACATTTGAAGTCAATTCACGAACTGTATCATGCTTCTCCTATTTATCGCGACCTCACTCACATTTGCAAAAGCTTGGATCCAGTGACCCGGTGTCTCATCTGGATCCAATATGTCTGAAACCCGGTCAGTAATTTCTCAATAATAGTCAGATTGTACAAGATTCAAATTTGAACATTATTGTTAGAGCGGGTTAAGGGTTAATCTGACTGATACATTTAAACGCTGGTTGAATAAAAATGCGTGACGTACATTGGCTATCATATAACTAATATCCTACTTTGGTTAACCCTTGTTATGATTGTATATATTCGCATAAGAATCCACCAGATCTCGGTTAAATTACTCCCGACAGGATCTGTCTGACCTAGGTCTACTTTAATCAGATTACTCCTACAAGACCTGTCTGACCTAGGTCTACTATGTTTACAAATGCGTAAAAGGGTGGAAATATCAAGTTTAGAGCTTAATGAATACGTAGGTATTAGTCATGGACTGTGTATGAATATTTATTTGTTAATCGTTTAATGGTATACGAACACATGATTGTGTTACCATGGTAGAAAATATAGAATCATATAGAATTATAACTTCATAAGTAAACATGAAAGACAATAATCAGACAGCTCCTACAACAGCTTTCTAATTTGGTAAAAGAAGTGTTACATGAAAATATCCATTGGAACTTTATGTATAAATTTCACCCTGCATTTATTAACGCATTTTCATGCATTTGCAAATAGAGTAGAACCAGACCAGACGCTCCCTGATGGAGCCGTCTGATCAGGGTATGCTCGGATACTTAAGAACTAATATAGATATGATTCTGCCATGTAATATTACAAAAAATATGCCAATTCGTGTTCATGGTGCTGTTATTTTCTTACATGAACATTCAACAGAAAGGTTAATCTACCACCTGCCCTAACCCTCTACATAAAAGCGACCCTCTTTTGACGCATCTGCAAACAGAGTAGATCCAGATTAGATAGCTCCTGTAGGGTAAACATGTATATCTGATTCTACGGTTTCTGTCACAGCCAAACATTCATGTGTTCATATGCCACTATAAAAATGATTTGAAATATTCAGTATATCTTTATTTCTCAGATACAGAGCTATGGACAAAGAGTTCGATTTCCGTTTGGTTGTCGTTGTAAACATTTTGTGCTGTGCAGTAGAACTAAGCAGCCATTCATTTATTGAAGATAGGAGTCTTAAAAAGCAGGTGGTTGCTTAATGCAGGGCAAAAGTAATACAGAAAGCTCCTATAGGAGCTTTCTGTATCACATTTGACCTGAATTAAGCTACCACCTGCCTTACAGAGCCACAATTAGACCTCTTGTTGATGTACGTTTAACCATTTACTTCGTAGACTATTTTTAGATACAACCTCTTTGAACAAATATACCGATAATGAACATTAACTAGGGAAAAGGATTTTTTTTAGAATTTTGTAGTTTGAAACCATTGCGATAAATAGAGCATTTGCTCCTATAGGAGCAAATGCTCTATTTATCACAATGGTTTCACAACGTGACTTTTACAGAGTCGTCAAAAGTCGTCAATATGAGAGAATGGTCGCTTAATACAGGTTCTACTGTATATACACATCACATGTATCTGTATCACGAGAAAGACTTAAACCAAAACCATTTACCTGCCGGAACCACCTGGCTGTCATATGCAAACAGCTTTGATCCAGATGAGACGCCGAGTAACTCGGCGTCTCATCAGGATATAAGCTGTTTGACACATAGTCAATACTTTCTCACAAGCTTGTACAAATTGGTTGGAAATAAAATTTGCAACAGGACAGAGTTTGAGCAGACATTATTTTTTTTCAGCAGGCTAAGTGTTATATCATCCTCTAAAATCAATAATTTGAACCAAACAAATTGATCATCGTGCACGTGCCCCGAGGGTTGGAAAAGTTCAAATACACATCAGAATAATACTGCTTTTTAAATTCGAGACTTTGTCATTAAATCAAATTTACTTCAAACCTAAATCTACAAGAACATTGAATGTTGAGGTGTTTTTGTTCTATAGTTGCAAATTTGAAACTGATTGTAAATAAATACGCATGGTGAGGATCATCAGACGACACTTTTCAGCAGACGACAATTCTGACTGCGGAAGGATTTTGATCCGGAAGTAGTGCACAAAAACGTTGACGTTTCAGCCTATTCAAACGTTGGTCGGTACAGTCAACTAATGACGTTGTTAACAAACTGAACACAGAATTTCGAAAATACTTTTCATATATATTTTTTGTTGGATACTCGTAAAATCGGATTTATTTTTAATATTCTTAAAGTGTTACTTGGCAACCGGATTATGGGTAAGAGTTCGTTTGATTTTTGCGGTACAACGTTACAAAAATATCGTTTGCAATTCTAGAAGTAACTTTACCCATTCCTTTCAACTCTTTGCACGTTGTCGACGAATTTGTGATTACCAATTTAAACAGTTTTGAATCAGACGAGACGCCAAGAGTTGGTCCCTCGTTAGAATCCAAAATGTTTGACGTCCTGGCTGCAGTTTTAAAGAGGAATAAAGGGAATTAACTTTCAAAATTTCAGCAGACGACGGTTTGCAGACGACACTTACTTATGTTCGAATTTGGCAATGATAAGTGTTCTTGCTATTCGACTTTTCATTTATATCCTTAGTGTGGAAGTGCGAAGAATAAATATAAATTGCAAACACCGGTTTTTAGATAACTTTATTGATGAACAAATAATGAAGGAAAATACACACAGCTCGTGTGTTGTTATAAACCATAGTTCGAATTATAATGGGCGAATATCTTTCATGACTGAAAAAAGAAAGAAATGAACATTAAAATGGTTACAGTTTTAGTTTCATTATTTAGAGAAATTCCATATACCCTCTAATCTGGGTCATTACTGTTTACCTATATTCTTTTTAACCCCTTCCCTAATAAAAGTATGCTACTTTTAGACACAATCTCTTTGAATAAATCTAGTGAAAAGGAGAATTTACTAGTAAAAAGGAATATATTAGAAATGTGTAGTTTTATACCATTGTAATAAATGGAGTAGTTGTCATGGAGCAAAGTCTCTATCACAATAGTTTCAAAAACGACATTCACAGAGGCGTCAGAAGGCGTCAATGTGAGGGAATAGGTTACACTAACGTGTTAAAGAGAAATTCGAGAAAATAAGCAAAACCATTGTTTTACGTATTGCAACAACTTAACTATGGAAGAATTATTTGTTGGTTCGCATGTATAGAACAGAATTAGGAATTGTTTTGCTCTTTGTATTTCTCGTAAAGCGGGAACATATAAATAAATAAATAAAAACTTTTATCAATAGCGAATCCGTTATTCAACTGCAATCATAGTTTTGTCATTTATGGTCCAGACATCCAAAATTCTCACAAACGTACACTATACATGTCAACCCATTCCTGCATATTGACACCCTTTGACGCCTCTGTAATAGTCACTTTTTTTTTAAAATCATTCTGATCAATAGATCCATAGGAGCTAATGCTCTATTTATCACAATGTTTTCAAGACTACACAATTCTGAACGTTTCCCTTTTTATAATAAATACTCCTTTTCATTAGTTTTACTCAAAGAGGTTGGATCTAAATATAACATATGATGTAATGGGTTAAATATAAATGAAGATGGTGCATATATTAGACCTTGACTTTGTGAATATTCATGTACGAAATAATAACATTATGAAGTACATCTGTTAGATTAATTTTATAACGGCACATGAATAATTTGCAAGTTCAGGGACTATAGAAGTAGATATACAGTAGAACCTCTCTAATGCGACCACATAATGAATAAACATGGGTGTCTTTATAAGCAGGTGGTTGCTTAATGCAGGACAAAGTAATGCAGAAAGCTCCTAGAGCTTTCTGCATTACTTTTGTCCTGCATTAAGCTACCACCTGCATCTAGCACCTAGAATTATACCTCTTTTAGGTGGTCGCATTAGCGGGATTTTACTGTATATCATTGTATAAGCAAACCGTGCAGACCCTGGTTAGACAGCTCTTACAGACCGTCTGATCTGGGTTTACCCTGTTTGTAAAGACGTTAAAAGACGTATAGGTAGAGTAAATAGTTAAAAAAGACTTTGTGGTTACTGTCCACTGGTCAAACTATAGTATTTCAGAATGCTGATCATGCATTGCTGTTGAATGTATGTACCACAGGTGTCCTGCGCAAACTATGACCCTAAACATCAGTTTTATTAGAAATGTTGTCAAAACTACTACAGTACCCTCTAATGCGACCACCAAAAAGGGGCATAATCAGAGTGGCAAAGGCATGTGGTAGTTTAATGCAGGACGAAAGTTATAGGAGCTTTCTGTATAACTTTCGTCCTGCATTAAGCAACCACCTGCTTATGAAGACAGCCATGTTTGTTCATTAAGTGGTCGCATTAGAGGGGGTTTACTGTACCTATATATGTCTAATATGCCTAATATATCGACTCAATATATTGTAGAGTTGCTTGTACCATTATATATCATCCAATGATATAGTAATATAAGTCTGTAACATATCGTGTATGACTTATTATTCATGATTTCAATATACAAGTAGTTTTGACAAAACTTTCAAAAACTCGTGTGTTTAGCGTAATACAGTTAAGTCCCTATAATGCGACCACTCCAAAGAAGTCTAATACTGGATGTTTCAAATCAGAGAGTAGCTCAATGCAGGGCAAAGGTTATGCAGAAAGTTCCTATTCGAGCTTTCTGTAATACGTTTTCCCTGCATTAAGCAACCGCCTGCGTTTACAAACCAGTATGTTAATAAAGTATGCGGTCGCATTGGCAAGACTTTATTGTATTTTTCGACGGACACGTACGTTATATACGCGTAGGCATTCAATGGTGTTTAAGGAAACAATAGTTTTATCACACTATGTCAAGTGCCTTTGTGCTACGGATGCAAGGTCTGCCACCTTGACTGGGTTCATTGTAATACACAGCATGACGATGGCGCTAAATCGAATAAGCACTACACTGGTTACCCTAAATACACGGTCAGATAAACGTAGACAAAAAGGGTCGATCCAGATCAAATAGTCAATGAATTAGCCATTCGTTCAGCATCTATACGGTTTGCTACAGTGGCAGTGTAAAAAGTTATGAAAATGGTGCTTAAATTTAATGATGCGGATTTACAATCTGGTGGAGAGGGGGAGATTAGGTGTCCGAATACCTAAGTGAATTAGGGTATATACAATTTTGCAACATAGAACAGTACAGTAAAACCTCTCTAGAACGGCCACTAAATTACATCAAGTATTTTGTGTTAAGGGCAGGTGACTGCTTAAAGCAAAGTGAAAGTAAATCAGAACGCTCCTACAGGAGCGTTCTTTTTTTACTTTCACCTTGCTTTAAGCAGCCACCTGCCCTAAATACCAACTAATTAACATAAATTAGTGTCCGTTATAGAGAGGTTTTACTGTATATATAGCAAACGTAATATTACCATGGTTTAGAACAGTAGCGATTATTGACCCTTCCAATGCCGAATGTTCATAGTGGAATAGTCCAACAGTGTTTAACTATAGAGTCCACTCAGAATGAAAGGCAAACTTGCTAGAGGATTTTGACAGTGCATTCATGTCTCACATTTAAAGAGCTCAAGTAGAACGATAGTAAACTAGTTTTCGTCAGTAAACAGAGAAATAACAAGTGCGCAATGGATAGTAAAATGAAATATACCGTATTCCAACCACGTAAGTAAAACGAATAATAGTTGATTTCACCCATTCCCTCATAGGCTATTTTTAAACCCCAATTTTTTAATAAATCTACTGAAAATGAGCATTTACTGAAAAAGGGGAAACATTAGAATCGTGTAGTTTTGAAACCATTGTGATAAATATAGCATTTGCTCCTATTTATCAAATGGTTTCAAAATGTGACCTTTACAGAGACACCAAAAGACGTCAATATGACGGAATGGGTTAATATTTTACTTCATCAATAAGAAATGATGTAATAAATAATGCCATCATGAACATCTATTCACTGCTTTTATAGAATTTTTATACGTTTATCTGTATCATTAATATTTGAGAACGCACTTTTATATCTGTTGCTCTGCTATCTTTACAGGACGGGACGAGATGACAGGGTGTCACCAATTTCTTCGCTATGCCACCACACTCTTTACCTTCATCGTGTTTGTAAGTACATTGAAACTTCACCAATCCGAACTTTGAACAGGGAAGAATTTGAGAACCTTTCAAAGCAAGTGACTGATTAATGCAGAATAAAAGTCATACAGAAAACTACCCAGAGGAGCTTTCTGTATGACTTTTATCCTGCATTAAGCTGTCACTTGTCATAAAGACCGATGATGATGTTTAATTAAGTGTTCGGACTAGCGAGGTTTTGTATAGCATTGACTGTTGGAAGTCCTACAGCAACCTACTACATGTTGGAAGTCCTACAGCAACCTACTACATGTAGGACATCCTACAGCAACCCACTACATGTACATGTAGGAAGTCCTACAGCAACCTACTACATGTTGGAAGTCCTACATCAACCTACTACATGTTTAATAATCGATTAACCCTTTACATGATTAACCCATATATCATCTCATATGCTATTTTTAGACTCAACCTCTTTTAATAAATCTACCAAAAAGGAGCATTTACTGGTGACAAGGAAAAACTAAAATTGTGTAGTTTTGAAACCAATGTGATAAATAGAACATTTGCTCCTATGGAGCAAATGCTCTATTTATCACAATTGTTTCAACAAACGACATTTACAGAGGCGTCAAAAGGCGTCAATAGGAGGGAACGGGTTAATATCCATGTAAGAAATAATGACATCGTGAATATCATCTGTTATAATGGTATATGGACTCAGATTGTTTTACCATAGCAAAAACTGTAGAATCAGCTGTATATGAATAATAACATAAGCAAACAGAACAGTCCTTGGTCACACGTCTACTACAGAAATCATCGGAGTTTGTTCTGCTCTGATTTCAAATGTGTAGAAGGCGTTCCAATCATGTAATTGGTTAAGACAGGCCTTCGGAACGATTCTAAAGAATAGTCGCACCATAGTGTTTGGTGGAGATTAAAGATATTTTCTTGAAAATGTTTTATTTTATGCATCTTATCTGAAGCTCTTGTATTAAACAACTGCATATTACCTTTGATGACACCCGTGATTATTAATTGGTCGCATCAGAGAGATTATACTGTATTTATTATGAACAGTAGAGATTTAAGATTCCAAGACGAGTTCTCATCTCTGACTGCGAATCTGCAATAACATTTGAAAACAGTTTGGATCCAGATGAGACGCCGAGAAACTCGATATTTTATCAGGATCCAATCTGTTTGTCAATCGTATTTCTGTTGAAGATAAACGAGTAAATAATGACTTAGAGAATGGTTGCATGCCAGAGAGTTATATAAATAATTATGTAAAGAGAAATATAAAAAGTTATTAAAGAGTTGTGTAAAGAGATATGTAAAAAGTTATTGAAGAGTTGTGTAAAGAGATGTGTAAAAAGGTATTAAATATTTGTGTAAAGAGATATGTAAAACATTATTAAAGAGTTGTGTAAAGCGTTGTAAAATTGCTGTTATACTGTTACTTATATCTCCAGCTTGCCGGGGCAGGCATTCTAGGCCTGGGTATCTACATTCTGGGCTCAGACTATGGGGCGAAGCAGATGTCAGAGGTGCTTGGTAATGACCTCTACCAGATAGCCGCCTACGTGCTAATTGTCTCCGGGGTCATTCTGGTTCTCATCTCATTCTGCGGCTGTTGCGGGGCCATGAGGGAGAGTAGAGTGCTGCTGGGAATAGTAAGTCTCACAGGAAAACGTATTAAATTATCCACTTATCCACCGTTAAACCCCCCCCCCTTAATGAACTGGGTCTGCTCTGGTTGCTAATGGAATTTGAAATATCTGTATCTTTACTTTCTAAAATGTCTACACTGTTCCATCTTAACTATAACTATATTATAACTATTTTGTCCATGAACATTCAATAGGTATTGAAATTTGAAATAAATATAGAACAGGAAAAGAATTAACAGGTCTTGTTAGAGAATTCGCCAACATGTGCATCTGATCTGGGTCTACTCTGTTTGCAAATGCGTGAAATCACGCTTATATGAATGAAAGGGTTAAACAGACAAACCATGAACATCTTTTGTCACAATTATAGTACATTGAAAACTAGGATTAGCTGGATCCAGTACGAGCTTCATCGTGTAATAATTATGTCCATGTAGTATATAATGGATTTATATAGCAATTGCGTTGCAAGAAAGACAACCCTGTATTTAAAAATAATTAATATTTTGAAGAAGTTATCTCCCTTTACAGTGTTTGTCTAGCGAGGAGAGTTTATTGCTTGTACGTTTCAGGTGAATATCTGTTTTACATTGAATATCTTTCCATTGCAGTTTATATTTGCCATCTCAACCCTGATTGTCGCTCTCGTTGCAGCGGCCGCCATGGTATTTGTGTTCAGACAGAAGGTGAGATATCAAATTACTACTTTATAAAAAGTAGCTTTACGTATACGAATACATCAAAACACTCCTCATGGAGATCGCCTGTAACCTTTTATTTGAAAAAATAATACCATCATGAATACTCTGATTAATATTATGAAGGAAATAATGACATTATGAATTATAATAGCACATGGACACAGAAATGTTTGGCCATGGAAGAAACTGTAGAATCATACCCTTTCCCTCATATAAACGTGTTTTCACGCAATTGCAAAAGAGTAGACCCAGACCAGACGGTTCCTAGAGGAGCAGTCTGATCAGGGTCTGCTCTGTTTGCTAACATAATTTGAAAGGATCTGTTTCTTTGCTTTCTAAAATGTCTGGAATATTCCACCTTCCACATTTCTTTATAAGTATGTTGTTCATGAATATTCAAGGTCAGGTTCAATTTTACAATATACTAGATAGAGAGGTAGATATGCATATTAATGCCTTTGCAAACAGTATAGACCCAGATCAGATGGCTCCTGCAGGCTTTGCTCTGTTTGCCTGAGGAATTATGTAGATATTGCTATTCAGTTTCGCGTGCTTATTAAAATATTTTGATATTTTTAAAGCCAACTAAATACTCTGTCACTCAGTTCCAAATGATTGCAATATTTGATTAATCCCTTTATTTTCTGGATCATTCTACCAGTTAAATCTATAAAATTTGAAAAGATATTGGGAATATCGTGTGGAGTTTACTGACGAAACTGTCAGGTATGAAACATATCTACGGGTAGGCAGGGCTGATCTTAATGTTAAACAAAAAAGACGATATGGGATGTTTACGTAGCGGTATCAAATGTTTAACGTTTTATCTAATGAATATTCATGTAAGAAATAATGACGTCCATTTTCTATTTATGAATATCTATTAACTGATTTTAATGATATATGGACACAGGATTTGGTCGTGACAGAAACTGTAGAGTCAGACCTATATAATTCCATAAAAAACAACAGACCCTGATCAGACGGCTCCTGTATGAACCATCTGGCCGGGTCTATTCTGTTTGCAATTTCGTTAGATGGCGTATGTATAGTGTAAAGGGTTAATGCTGTATAAAAATACAGGTATTAAATGTTTAATTATTTTTTTCAGATGGAAGGGGACATAATTCACTCGATGGAGGATGTTCTCCTTCAAAAGTACGGTGTTGATCTTCAAGGCCATTCAGAGAACAGAGTAGTAACGGACATGTGGAACTGGCTCCAAAGAGAGGTAAAATCAAGTAAAACCCAGACATTACATACAATGTAGATCCAGGTCAAATCGTAACGTTTGAAACAAGTGTCTGGTAGGCTCCTACAGTGAGTCAATGTTGAACGTGATACTCACAGGTAGCATTTGGGTGCTTAATGCAGAACAAAAGTAATGCAGCAAGCTCATTTTGGTGCTTAACCTATCCCCTGTAAAATATTCATACAAGAAATATTGACACCATGACAATTTATTAGCTGTCTTTTTTATAATGGGATATGTACATCGGATATTTTGGTATTGTAAGAAATTGTACAGTCAGGCCTACAGTCAGGTCTACAGTCAGGTCTACAGTCAGGTCTGTCAGGTCTACAGTCAGGTCTACAGTCAGGTCTACAGTCAGGTCTACAGTCAGGCCTACAGTCAGGTCTACAGTTGAACTTCGTTGTCTCGAACTTCAAGGGACCACATACATTAGTTCGAGATAACAGAAGTTCGAGTTATCCTATTTCTGATCTGGATAATTTCTTAAGTTCACAGCTTAATGCAGATCTAAAATAATGCTGAAAGCTCCTGTAGGAGCTTTCAGCATTACTTTAGACCTGCATTAAGCTGTCCCATGTGTTTCTCGATATGCATAGTAATACGCTTGAGAGCAGTTCTGTATTGTAAGTTTTGGAAGGACTGAACTTTTCGTTCGAGTTATCCCGAAGTTTGAGTTATCCGAGTTCGAGATATCGAAGTTCAACTGTATCATACTTTCAAAAGCAAATAGAGCAGACCCTGACCAGACGGCTCGTACAGGACCGTGTAATATAGGTCTACTCTGATTGCAAAGCCATGAGGGAAAGGGTTAATACAGGACAAAAGTAATGCAGTTTATTTTGGTGGTTTCTGCAATACTTTAATTCTGCAGTAACATGCGGATATCTCGACTTCAAGGGACCATGCAAATTACTTCGAGATAACAGTGGCTGGAGTCATCTGATTTCTAATCTGGACAACTTCTTAAGTTCACAGATTAATGCAGGTCCTGTATGAGCTATCAACATTACTTTAGACCTGCATTAAGCTGTCACATGTATTTTAGACATGCGTAGTGAAACATTTTTGAACAATGCTGTATTGTAAAATTTCGGAACGTCTGATCTTTTAGTGCAAGTGTACTACAGGTCTGAAAGATTCAGAAATAGAGTAAAACCTCTAAAAACGGCCACTAAATCACATACACTATTTTGTGTTAAAAGCGGGTGGTTGTTTAAAGCAAGGTGAAAGTAAAACAGAATGCTCCATTCACCTTGCTTTAAGCAACCGCCTGCCCTAATATACCAACTAATTAACACAAGTTAGTGGCCGTTAGAGAGGTTTTACTGTATACCCCTTGTTTAATTGTTTAACCGTTTACCTGACAGAGGCTCCATTCAACAACTTATTGAACGACTTTGCGTACAAGGTAGATCCAGATCAGGTAGCTCTAGTAAGAACTGTATGTTTAGAGTCTACCCTGCTTATTTATGAAATAATATAGATCTGATTATACAGAGTATACCCTGCCCAAATATTCTGGTGTTCATGTGCCATTATAAGCACTAATCATTATGACACTATGCCTTATATGAATATTAATCACGTAACCGTTTGAATTGGGGAAATGTGTTTACTGTCATTTGCAAACAGTGTAGATCCAGATCAGAGGGCTTCAAGAGGAGCCCACTAATCAGGGTCTGCAACATTTCAAACTCCTCTCGCAGTTATACAGTAAAACCTCTCTATAACGGCCACTAAATTACATAAAATAGTTTGTGTTAAAGGCAGGTGGTTGCTTAAAGAAAGGTGAAAGTAAAACAGAACACTCCTATAGGATATATAATATACCAACTAATTAACACAATTAAGTGGTCGTTATAGAGAGGTATTACTGTATACCATTTAATACTGAATAAAATCTACCTTTAAACAATGATTGGCTATTCCACTTTGATCATTCAGCATTGAAAGGGTAAGATATGTTTTATTTTATACATACATGTACATGTATTTACATTCAAGTCATTGTTATCACTAGTGTTTGTATATGAATATTGCCGCCTGACTTATAGAGTTTCTGGCATTCTCTCCGGACCCGTTATACGGAACTGAATTAACCCCAAAGCATACTTAATATCAAACAAGAGTCTCTGATGTTAAACTACTACTTACAATGTATTTAACTCGTTTTGACCTGACTCGCATTTGCAGACAGATTGGACCCAGATGAGACGCCGAGTACATGTAACTCGGCGTCTCGTGAGGATCCAATCGGTCAGTATATTGTCAAAAACTTGATTAATGGACTTTTGTAAAGAATTGCACTAGATTCAAATTTTAGCAGACGTTCTGTTTTCACAGAAGGGAAAGTGTTAAGCCATATATCTAAAACAGTAATTGAAATATATTTCGAGCAAAAACTTTCAAAAGCATTCCTTATCTCTTTAATTACTTCTCTGATATAAGTTTGATTAGTACATAATTACATGCAACTCTGCACGAAAATAAAAGTGCATTAATTAGTTTAAACTATTAGATGAAAATCTTTGAACGTGTTCGGAAGAGAGGGAGTAATGGTTGAAGAATGGTGGTTTAAATTAAAGTAGAACTTCTTATATGCGACCATTTACCTCATAATACGCCTTTTTACGTTTTTGCAAACAGAGTAGACCCAGATCAGTCGGCTCCTCTAGGATCCGCTCTGTTTGCTTATGAAGATCTGATTCTACAGTTTCTGTCGTATTTATGTATTAGTATAAAACATGAGGTAATTTATAGTCATTATAGCATTATTTCTTATGGCATATTCATCAGGTTAACGGTGGATAATACAATCTTAACCTTTTAAATAAGAGACTGGTGCTTGATTAATTCAGACAAAGTGTTACAGATAGCTATCTTAACACATTACCCCCTAGTGGCGCATTTTTGCGCCTCTATAAAATTCACATTTTGAAACCATTGTGATTTCATTTCATTTTCACCATATATTTTATCACAATGGTTTCAAGACTACACAATTCTAAAACTCTCATTTTCAATAGTTAATGCTCCTCTTCGGTAGATATTTTCAAAGAGGTTTGGTCTAAAAATAGCATAGGAGAGAATGAGTTAAGAGATTTCGATAAAGGATCTCTCGATGTTATGCTCGTCCTGCATCCCTGATCAGACTAAAGCCTTAACTCAAAACTGAACGTAAGGTTGCCTTCGAATGACCACTGTATATATGAGGTTTTAGCTAAGTAGAAAATCACAGATTAGTACTATTTAACCCATTATCTCATAGGCTATTTTTAGATACAACCTCTGAATAAATCTACCGAAATGGAGCATTAACTAGAGAAAAGGATTTTTTTTAGAATTTTGTAGTTTGAAACCATTGTGATAAATAGAGCATTTGCTCCTATAGGAGCAAATGCTCTATTTATCACAATGGTTTCACAAAGCGACTTTTACAGAATCGTCAAAAGTCGTCAATATGAGGGAATGGGTTAAACACTTTACCTGATGAATATTCATATACTATTATGAAATAATTACATCATGAATATTTATTACCTAATTTATTATTTTTATAATGGTTTATGAAAACACGATGCGTTTGCGATATGACAGAAGCTGTACAAGCAGGTCTATATACTTCATACGCAAGCAGAACTCGCCTTTTCACGCCTCTACAAACAGTAGATATGAGATGAGGGATCTATAACATAATAACATATCCCCTTTTAATTAATTATTACCCCTTTTCTTATATTCATCTTATATGTAAAGTGTGTCTACACAAGATCCACATGTTGTCCTCGGATATTTTGTTTAATCTGTGAAACTGATGTCTGTTTAAAATCAGACCTGTTGTATGTTTTACTTATTTCCGATTCGTTCAAACTTTTGAGAAACTATTGACCCAGTGTCAAAGGGTTTGGATCCTGATGAGACACCGAGTTACTCGGCGTCTGATCTGTATCCAAACTGTTTGCAAATATAGCTGAGCTCGCACTTAATTGGATACAAGTTAAATTTATACGGCTATAGTGGCTATACTGTGATACATATGCACATCAGATTGTGTCTGATGGCTTCAGTGTCATCACTTGTCTCTGTTTTCAGTTGAAGTGTTGTGGGGTCACCGGCAATGTCAACTCCACCACATCCTGGGCTATTTATAAACGTTCAGCCTGGTACCAGGGCTTCATTACAGGTAGGAAATATGTCAATGGCAATGTCATTAGTGTCTAGATTTCACTCGCGACTTATTATATTAAAATAATACAGTAAAACCCCACTAATGCTGTCACCTAAAAGAGGTATAATTCTGGGTACTAGATGCAGGTGTTAGCTTAATGCAGGGCAAACGTAATGCAGAAAGCTCCTAGAGGAGCTTACTGCATTACTTTTGTCCTGCATTAAGCAACCACCTGCTTATAACGACACCTATGTTTATTCATTAAGTGGTCGGATTAGAGGGGTTTTACTGTAGTCTCTAATTGCAACGTGTTTTAAACATGCTTAACAGTTACATAAATCATGTGTTTATATGCTGAAAAGATGTGCTATCACAACAAAAACTAATCGAATATACGCCGAAGAAAACAAAACTTTCATGTGTTTGATATCGAAGACCCGATGTTATTTGGCAATGTCGTAATATTTATTCGGGCTGTGTTTTAGTTTCGTTAACTGCTCGACAAACGCCGATAATATTGTGTTGTATATTATCATAAAATCTTTTATAATAGAATTTCTTCTGGTGGTAATAGAATTTCTTCTGGTGGTAATAATTATTTCGCATGTGTATGTTTCGATTCATTAAACTTGTTGAGAAACCATTGACCGAGTGTCAAACAACTTGAGTTACTCTGCGTCTCATCTGGGTCCAAACTGTTTGCAATTACATTAGAACCTCTCTAAACCGGAATTCTAGAAGATAAAAAATTAGACATTTTAAGGCAAGTGTCTGCTTAATGCAGGGTGAAAGTCATGTAGGAAACTCCTAGATGAGCTTTCTGCATGACTTTCACCTTGCATTAAGCTGTCACCTATCTCCAAGACCGATATTTGTACTAACATCCGGTTAAGAGAGGTTTTACTGTACCAGTGACGCAACACTTAGCAGGTGATTGGTTAACGAATATGCTGTGTGTTTCTAGGTCGGATTTACGTGCCCGAGAGCTGTTGTGCCCGTGATGGGGACATCAACATCTGTACAGGGGTTGCCCCTATCAATGGACCTCCGATGCTGGGCCCACCTGTAACAGCAAACATGGTATCTAATCCTTATCTGAACACTGTGGTAAGTCCAGCGAGACTATAATGTATTAGTCACGTCATAATTAAACATGCATTGGTTTTATGTATGCAAACAGTGCAGACACTGAGGTGGTGTGTTGGTCTGGATCTGCACTTTTGTTGGGCAGTAAGCTACTACCTGTTTTAATAATCCAGAACTAGACTTCGTTTTAGTGGTCCTATTAAAGAGACTTTCCTGTAATACACGAATTTGGTTCGCGATCTCATCGCAAGTAATAACAATTTTACCGGATCCAGATTTGAACAGAGCATTATTTCTTTACAGCGTGGTATGTGTTAACTTGGCAAAATGTTCTGCGTAGCTGACTAATTCAAATAACTCATTGTATTAGACCACCAACCTTTTAGTAAACACGTTTCTTGTCATTTACCTTTCTTTGGGAAAATTATTTCATGCAGACAAACAGATTTGTTTTCCCAATATACATACCCCTCATGGCTAAAAGAAGCATATACGTATTAACCATTGACCTGCTGAATAATTAAATTTGGCTCCTCCCCTTCTGAATATTAACATAAAAAATCCATGTATCAAAATTCATCAGTGAAGGAAACTATGTTAAGACAAGCAGTGCATACCCTGATCAACGGGCTCCCCCAGGACCCCTTTGATGCGGGTCTACACAGCTTACAATGGCTAACATTCCCACACATTAACCCTTTACGCCATGAATATTTATATTACAAGTACTGACATCATGACTATTAATTAAATGAAGTTTTATAATGACGCACGAACAAAAGAAATTTGGACCATGGCAGACACTGTAGAATCCGATCTATATCATTCCATAAGCAAACTGAGCAGACCCTGATCAGACAGCTCCTATAGGAACCGTCTGATCAGAGTCTACTCTGTTTGAATATTTATGGAGTAAAGAGTTAAGGGTTAAAGGCAATTTTAAGCACATTATCATCTGCAATATCACTATCATTTCAAATTAAAATCGAATCAAATTTGATGGGAATTTTAATTCACGGTTGGTATTTATAGCGATAAATGTATTTATGTTTTCAAGTATAAAGCTAATAATGCATTATAGAAACCAAACCTAATCTAATAATAACGATAACATTATATAAAATGGCTCTGTGGTAATGATATACATTTTTCAAGATTTGAATCTGAAACATTTGAGGATACAAATAGCCCTTTCATATCTAAGTAATGAAGTTTACAAAAAAATGTCTGCTTCAGTTCTAATAGTGTCATTTTCAGTTTTCCTGAATGTCAAACTACAGAACATCTGAAAAGAAACGACAGAACACATAAAACAGTATCAGAATGTCAGAGAATTAGGAATCTAACAAAAGATCATTCTAAAAGAATAATACTTTAGTTTGAAATTCGTGTTATTGTGACCTAGGTAACCTACTTGATTGACTGAAACTTTAACCCTTTACTCCGTAAATACGCCTTTCTACGCCTTTGCAAACAGTAAACCCAGATCAGGTGGTTCCTGTAGGAGTCGTCTGATCAGGATCAGTTCCTATGATATAGTATAGATACAGTGGTAAATACGCTATTCCTACCCACTTAACGCGTTTCTTACGCGTTACCTAACCGTTCGTTACCCGTTTCTTAGCCGTTTCGTTAAACGGGTTTCTAACCGTTTGTTTACGCGTATCTTAACGCGTTTCCTAAACGTTTAAGAGCCCGGATGAAAGGGGAGTAATCATTGACGAAAGGGGGGTAATCCTTGATATGGCCTTTCTTTGAAATGGGAGACATTCTCATTTACCTGTTGGACACTCCTGATATATAAAATTAAGATTTCAAAAACATAGTGACAGTAACAAACAGTTTTGATCCCGATGATATGCCGAGTTACTCGGCGTCTCATCTGGGTCCAAAACCTTTTGCGTCTCATCTGGATCCAAACTGTTTGCAAAGGTAATCACAGATCCGACATTGGCAGCGAAAGGGTTAACAGTATTTAAACTTTTAATTCTCGTTTCATTTCCATAAGATCTATCTAGATCTAGATCTATATTAAAATATAGATCTACATTCTCATTGCGTTCATCTATGTGTTGTAAAATGTCTTTTTTGCTACTGTACGTACAGTACCGTAGAAGATATAATAGACGTATTTTACAATAGATCTAGATCATATCAATCTAAACTATCTTTAAAACTAGAATTTATATTAATCTTAATTGGTCTAAACGTTTGGATTTAACTTTGTGCTGTGCCATAGATCTACAATTATACAAAACATAGTTTTCTTGTATTTTGGAGAAGCTAAAAAACATACTTTCAGATCATTGGGCACATTATTTGGTATTTCTGTTACGTAATAGTTCGCAACTTTGTTGATAAGAAAGCAGTGGTGTGATCACTTTCAAGACCATTGTCCCCTGCTGAGAAAATAGATAAAGGGATTTACTGACCATCTAGCAGCTTTGATCGTATATTTAGGCTGGGTAAATAATAAAGTCTTCAACTAAGACAATTTATTTTCATGCATTCATAACAATTATAGAGTTAGTATTTTTTAAATATTCGAATGCGGGGAACAAAAGTACTGACATTTGCGGGCAGTGTAAACACAGACAATATAGCTACAAAATCAGGGTGTTGATCAGGGTCTTCACTAGTATTTGCATAGGCCTAATTAAAAATCATCTAAATAAAAAGCCTGGTAATAGTGAATGGAATATACAGTTAAACAATAATGGGCCATTCCACTTTTAAATTTCGGCATACGAAGGTTTAATCTTCACAAAGTAACAAAATAATAAGAACGTTTTCATAGTTATGTGTGAGCATGAAATATGCTTATTTGTTTAAAACGCTTTAGATCTACCTCATAATGATGAAAACACCTTTGAAAACGTAATAGGTTCAGATCAGATTGCTCGCGTGGAAGCCGTTTGATCTTGGGTCTGCATTATTTGCTTATCCCATTACATACACATGGATTTAACGCGCTAACGCCTTTGCAAACAGAGTAAACCTAGACATGAAGGCTCTTGTAGGGAATGTCGGACCAGGGCCCACTCTGCTTATGAAATTATAAATTAATGGAGTTGACTATATTTTCTACAAATATCAAAAAGGCGTGTGCACTTATACCGTTGTTAAATTCAGCAAGATCTAATAAATACTCGTGATGTCATTTTTTTTCTGACAGAAATATTCAAATGGGAAAGGGTTAAGAAATAGAATAGATCTGAATTCTTTTGGTAGGTTTCTTCATTTTAGATCCAAAATTTGGTGGTTTTCTTTGTGACATTTTTTTTTATCTGAAATGTAGAAACCTACTCAAAAAGAACTAATTCTTCAATCCATTTGTTTGATATACAGTGGATATCTGATATTATAGCTTTGTACAAACATATCGTTACCTAAATGAGCAAATCGTCGACACTAGCCGGGATTGAACAGCTAAACGTTCGTTGAGTGACGAATCGATTCTTATTTTGGCTAACCCGTTTCATTCGGACTTTTTTGAAAACGGCTATCATCGATAAGATCCGAAATCTCCGCATGAAACGGAAAATTTATGCACCTACCGCAACTTCTTTGGTATAATCGTTTCTTTACGCGTTTAACGCGTGTAAACCGTTTATCGCGTAACCGTTCGTTAACCGTTCGTTAACCGTTCACTACCCGTTTCTTGCGCGTAGAAAAACGGGTAAATGGGTAGGAATAGCGTATTTACCACTGTATGATTCTACAGTTTCCGTCGTGGCCAAAACCTCCCGTGTCCATGTGCTATTTTAACAGTTAATCCAATCAATAAGCATGAGGTCATTATTTCTTACACGAATATCCTTGGAGAAAAGGGATTGATTAGGAAAACAATAAAGGCAAACATCGGCGATTCAATTTGGAAAAATAGTATTTATGAATTACATTCACGAAACACATACGTATGCATTAATATTATCACAAGAAATTCTATTTTATCATGAAATTTATTGTTTTCTAGTAACATATCAATGTTTGGTTCTTAGTTTTGTCTCATGGCCATAAAGCAAAGCGCGAAGAAATCTGCCAGGGAAACTCGCACTTGACCATGCATGCCAGGAGCTTATTATTTATTTTTTTTAGATATTATTGTAAAAAGTCTTACACCTTATAATCAATTTAAAGTGACAATATTAATATGTTACAATGTTTATAAATGCGTTTTTGTTGATATGATTTATTCAGTAAATGATCATAATAAACCACCTTTGGTGAGAAATATTCAGGCAAGACCTCCCAATCCTTGTATTATAAACATAAACTGGAAATCTATAACAATGGCAAACAACATAGAATCAGATCTGTAAATATTTGAAAACAGAGCACGCCCTGACCGTACAGGCTGGTACAGATGCAGCAGGGGATGTCTGGTCTGATTCTACTCAGTTTGCAAAGGCGTTAATTAGGTAGGTAAAAGATTGACTATGTAGCACATTTGTCTTTCAGGGATGCTATGACGAACTAGTGCACTACATACAGGACCATGCAGTTATCATCGGTGTGTCGTCAATAGCAACCGTTGTTGTCATGGTAACGAACATTGATTTTTCAAACTTGCTATTTTGATTTTACATTTAGTAAAACAACTGGTGTAGAATTTTTACTCAAACTATAGGTAACCAACTAGCGATATTTTTTTGTTTATATTTTATAATAGTTTACAGGCTGTGGTTCTGACAACAATTACAATGTTTTTTTTGTCTTTTGAAATATTTAATGTTTCAACATTTACAATGAAATGGAATGTGTCAGAATCGGATCTATATTAATTCTTGAGCAAACAGAATATAATCTTATCAGACGGTTCGAAAAGAGCATTCTGATCTGAGTCTAACCAGTTTGCTAAGGCATAGATATCTCTATCATCTAAAGTATTAGAATATCTTAACCTTACTGATAACATTTTGTATTTTTATTTTCAGTTATTTGGTCTGTTTTTCGCCGTGTATCTATGCAGAAGGGTCAGTGTGTTATACTACTAAGGACCAGGGTAAAACAAAATGCAATCAACGAAGGAATTCCGAATGTGAAATACCAGAGAACGATAGTGTTCTGTGCACGAATTACAGCGAGAGTGATTCGAAACTTTGTAAATATACAGTATGATATTTATTTGGTTAATTATTGGAACATTCATAACCCTTTGCCTGCTGTAAAAATGATACATTACAGGTTTACACTTACTTCGGATTCTGTGAATCTTTGGGATACTATTCATCGAGTGTCAATCAGCTTGGATCCTTGTGAGACGCCGAGTTACTCGGCGTCTCATCTGAATCCAAATTGTTTTCAAATGGGATCCAGATCCCGCTTAGCAGGCAAAGGGTTAGCACGACCTCGTTTACGAAACTTGCTTGAGTTACTGTTGAATTCCACGTGTTGTAAATACAAGCATTAAACTGCAGACAGAGAGAATGAAGCTTAAAATATAAGCATGAGAGCCCTTGGAATAAGAAAATGCTTATCTATTATATATACGTAAAGCTGATCAGCTGATCAGAAATCTGCTGAAAATGGTGAATACTGATTGGCTTGCGTTTAGAGATGGAATAAGAGAAATTGGAGAAAAGGGCATTGTGAAGACAAAAAAAAAGAAAGGAACGTGTGTGAGAGAGATTGAATGCGAGAGAATGCCAGAAAATGGGAGAACAGCAGACTGTGTTGTCTTACAATATAGTATATAATTGTAACAAAGGCAATGTACTTAAAATAAATTTCATTTTGATGGTTCAGGTGTCAATGGTTTAGTGATTCATGTTAATTCAATTAACGGCAACATCAGCAAAATTAAACCTGGGTTACCTTTAATCATATGTCAGCCTATCAAATGAAATACGACAGGATTGCTAAAGCGATTACACGTACATGCTTTATTAACATAAGATACTTTTAATGCAGGTGCTTGCTTAATGCAAGGCAGACGTGATATAGAAAGTTCACATTGGAGCTTCCTTTATCACTTTTAGTCCTGTATTAAGCTACCACCTGTTAAAAAATCCAGAATTAGACTTCTTGTGGGAGGTCGTATTAGTGGGATTCTAATGTATCATAACTAATCATTTACTATTTTATGTAGAGAAATAATAACAACATGGACATTTATCAGCTGATGGTTTGTTATGGCTTATAAACACAAAAAACCAGTAAAACTCTCTAAACCGGACGTTGAATTTAATTTAAATATCGATCTTAGAAACAGGTGGCAGCTTAATGCAGAGTGAAAGTCATACAGAAAGCTCCTATATGAACTTGACGTCCACCCTCCATTAAACAACCACCTGCTTAAAAGTACCTAAATTCTTCTTCTCTACTATTCCGGTTTAGCGAGATTTTACTGTACTGAGAGAATGTTTGCAAAATGCATGAAAATGGTCCGAAACCAAACTTTGGACATCTTTGAGTTATTGTACAAAGATTTACGATACTGATTGGGTGTGTTACCCACACACTGCCACACATTTTGGTCTGAATTGTTGTTAAATGTGTAATGCCCTTTTATCAAATGATAGAGCATTTGTGCAATGTAGAAACTGTATCATAATACAATCTAACTCTGAGTTGTACGTTATATACATGCATGTATTTAGAGATTCTAACCCAAATATTTTGAGATTTCAAATCATATCTTGCTGCAACTCAACATATTCTAATGAGTTGCAGCAAGATGGATTTGAGTGAGAAATATAAGATTTTGATAGAACAGTATGCATCTTATAAATAGTTCACCAGATTGCAGGTGCCAGGTATGCAACATGCATAATTGTACTGCTGATCGAAAATGTCACAGTTTAATGTTTTTTGTTAAACTTTTAGTTGAGTAACACCTGTGAAACCAAAATCAAAGTGAATGAGTGTTGAGTAACACTAGTAAAACCCAAAGTCATAGTCACTGTGTGTTATCTTGTCCATGGTCATATCTGAACAACTGATTCAAAGAATACAGAATATATTGTTCAGATTTAACCATTTACCCGATGGAGACGCATGTAAGAATATAATTATCTGAATTCTTGAATAAATGGAATGATATTATGGACATCAGATTGTTTGAACATGTCAGAAACTATCGATTCAGATCTATATTATTTCATAAGCCAACTAGAGCAGAGCCTGAACAGACTGCTCTAACAGCAGGAGAAAGCTGGGCAGTAGCTGTGTCTGCCCTGGGTCTACTCTGTTTGTAATTTCATGCGTTAGGCAAAGGATTGCATGTAATGACAACATTAGACAAGTTCACGGGTTACATCATAACAGGTTTCCCTCATATTACTCACGCAATGTGATGACATACAATTATAATAGATGCCTTAACACTCCACTTGATGACTATTCATGTGAGAAATAATGAGACCATGAAGATTAATTAGCTGAAATTTAATGGTATATAAACAAAGGAAAGTTTGGCCTACAGAAACACAGCTATATATGTATTATTCCATAAGCACACAGGAACCGTATGCTATGGTTCAGCTCTGTTTGCGAGGACTTTAAGACGCACGTATGGAGTAAATGGTTAAATATCAATATTTCTTTTAAATGTTCATGTGTAGAGATTTTACTCTGCACGTTGTGCAAACCCAAAAAAATGTGCGCGGACCATTATGTCAGTTTTAATCCATTCTCATTGCTCTATTTATCATAAAGGCTTCAAAACTACACAGTTCCGAAAGCGTTCTTGTTTTCTAATAACTGCACCTTTTCAGTAGATTTATTCAAAGAGGATGTGTCTAAAATAACCTGTAAGGGAATGGGTTAAAACGAACATGCGTGTGCGTTTGCAGAGTGACTAACCTCTTTCGTTGCCATATACTGGTTCGATTTTCATTTTTCTAAACATCTTACTGTTTTCGTTTAAAAATACATCATTATAAATCAGTCAGATTATTACATTATCAATAATTTTGAATTCTGCTGAGATACTGAGTTACTTGGTGTCTTATCTGGACTTGGCGTCTCATCTGGATCCATACTGTTTGCAAAGGTCATCACTGTTTCTCTCATTGCACTGAAAAAATTAAACTACCCTAATTACCCTAAGTATTCGAACAGACAACCGTAGGTAAATAGTGAAGCCCCTGATCAAACTGCTCCTTTAGGACCCGTATAACCGGGCTCTATACTATATGCTACTACTTCAGTCTAATTTATTATTGCAAAAATGGTTCCACACTGACATATACAGCTGTACACATAGAGTAGATATGGGAGACAAGATTGGGTGTTCGAATACGTAGAGCAATTAGTATAATGTAGTAATACATGTGTATTAGTCTTTGCAACAGAAAAAGCAGTTCGTAGCGAAGAAGAGACTCTCAAGAAATTAAATTAAGAAAATCTATTATCCCAAGAAAACTATGGAACGTTGATAAGTTTTTAATAACATGATGTCTTCTTTCATAATATAAATAGATCTGACTTAAGGTTAATATCTTTTGAAATGGTTTCTTGTCTTAGAATATGTCAAACGTTATGTCTGGTCATACGTCATCTCAAAGCGCGCATGTACTTGTATCTGTGAGCATCAAATAAAATGCAACATGCAGGTAAAACCTTTTTTGTGAAAGGGCAATGAACCCCAGGAATGTTAACCCTTTCACTATGGGACGAGAGTCGCCCTGAGGAACTCTCCCATCAGGGTCTTCACTGTATGTCATGTTACACCGTTCTTTACAAAACTCCCCAAATATTCACTATGAGCTTGACCTGTTTGAATTTGAGAATATTTCATTTGAAAATGGGGCGTTGTAAGGGTTAAACCTTATCTTAAGACATATCACATTATACCTTACCCCGCAATAAAATACATGTACATCTGCTGTAATTTTAATTACATGTGATTCATTTAAGCTTTGAAATACAATTGACTGAGTGTCAGATAGCTTGGATCCTGATGAAATGCCGAGTTACTCGGCATCTCATTTGGATACAAATTGTTTGCAAATGCGAGTCCGTTCGTGTAATAGCGGTTCAAGAGAAAAGACGGATAATGTTTGTTTAGCAGCATGGTATCTCAGATTTATTTTAGAATTTTTATGAATTATTTTATGAAAGTAACCGCTTACTTGTGATTAAGTTGAAATATGTGTGTTGTGTTATGTATATAGTTACAATACTGTTGTCAGTACGTATTTATATAATTAAAATAGTTACAAAAGATATTTTGAGTTTCTTTGCTATTCTTTACCATGACCCTTTGATAGACTACAGTAAAACCTCTCTAAACCGGACGTCCAATTTGGTGTAAATATCGGTACTGGAGACAGGTGGCTGCTTAATGCAGGGTGAAAGTCATGCAGAAAGCTCCTCTAGGAACTTTCTGCATGACTTTCACCCTGCATTAAGCAGCCACCTGCCTAAAAGTATTTAAATTCTTCTATACTAGAATTCCGGTTTAGAGAGGTTTTACTGTATATGATTTATATAAATAACCTCTTAATCATTTCTTCCATAAATACTCCTTTCAATGCCTCTGTAAAAGTCACATGTTGAAACCATTGTGTTAAATAGAGCATTTGCTCCTACATGAGCAAATGCTCTATTTATCACAATGGTTTCAAACTACAAAATTCTAAAATTTTCATTTTCGCTAGTTAATGCTTCTTTTCGGTAGATTTATTCAAAGTGGTTGTATCTAAAAATAGCCTATGGAGGAAAGGGTTAACATTTAGCATGCTATCGGCGTAGCAGTTAAGATCCAGATGAGACACCGAGTAACTCGGCATCTCACCAGGACGTAACTCTTTCGCTGCCATTGTCACATCTATCTATGCAGACAGTTTGGATCCAGATGAGACACCGAGTAACTCGGCGTCTCATCAGGATCGAAACTGTTAGTTACTGTTACTATTTTATGAAACAAAAAATAAAGAAAAAATGATAACTGAAAATTGTAGCAGACAACAAAGTTTGCAGACGACAAAAGTTGGCAGCGAAAGACTTATCGTGTTTTTTAACCCCTTCAACGCTGAATTTTCAGATGGACTATTCCAAAATTCAAACAGGTCAGTCTTATGGTGAATATTAAAGGTTAAAAGAATTTTCTAAAAGAAAGTTTAACATGACAGACATTGCAGACCCTGATGAGAGGGATCCTGTAGGAGCCCTCTCATCTGAGTCTACACCTTTTGCAAAGGACATTCGTGACCCGTGTCTCGCACTGTAAGGGTTAAAAGAAATGCGACATACACTTGAACCGTATCACTTTATGAATAAACATTTTCTGAAGCACATGGTTGTTTAATGCATGAAAATTATATACAGAAAGCTCCTTTATTAGGCTACCATCTGTCTTTGAGGCCCAGAATTGAATCTCTTGCTTGTGATCGCTTTTACGGTGTTTCACTGTATATAAAAAATGAAAAGTGAAGGAGATGAAATTTTCCACTGGATAAGGGGGTTAATACAATAATTATTGCAGTTGTTCACATCCGAAAAACAAGAATCTTTCGCACAAAGAATATATGCACATTAAACCCTTTACTTCATAAATACGTCATTCTACATATTTGCAAACAGAGTAGACCCCAGATCAGACAGTTCCTGTAGGAGCCGTCTGGTCAGGGTCCGCTATGTTTGCTTATGAAATAATAAAACTATAGATATGACAATGTGTTATTATAACAATTAATCTAATTAATATGCATGGTGTCATTATTTATTACGTGAATATTCATGGAGTAAAGGGTTAAGTTTTATTGATGATACAGTTAATCCATTGAATGTTGTATATTCAAAGTAAAATAGTCCAATACTTTACTCCATAAATATTCAGGTAAGATTTAATTACAACATGAACTATTTATCAGATAAATTGCTATAACAGCACAATGACACTGGTATTTTTGCCATAGCAGAAACTGTAGAATCATACCTATACTATATTATAAGCAAACAGAGCAGAGCCTGACCGGAACCGTCTGATCTGGTTCTAACTTGGTAGTAAATGCATAGAAATGCGTATTTGTGGAGAAAAGGGTTAACAATAGACTTCACACGGTATTACAAGGTACAGTAAAACTTCTCTATAACGGCCATTTAATTACAGTTGAACTTCGATATCTCGAACTTCAAGGGACCGTACAAATTAATTCGAGATAAGAGGGGTTCGAGTCATCCGATTTCTAATCTGAACGTTTTTTTCAAGGCCACGGCTTAATACAGGTCTAAAGTAATGCTGAAAGCTCCTTTATTAAGCTGTCATATGTGTTTCTAGATACCTGTAGCGATACATTTTAGAGCAATTCTGTATTGTAAGTTTTGCAGGGACTGAACTTTTTGTTCGAGTTATCCCGAAGTTCGAGTTATCCGAGTTGGTATTTAGGGCAGGTGGCTGCTTAAAGCAAGGTGAACGGAAAACAGAACGCGTTCTGTTTTACTTTCACCTTGCTTTAAGCAGCCACCTGTCTTTAACACAAAATACTTGATGTAATCTAGTGGCCGTTATAGAGAGGTTTTACTGTATAAGATTTTGAATTGCAAATAGTGCACACTTTTATCAGAGGACTCCTCAAGCAACCGCTGTCTAAAACGTCCTCAGTTCTTCTTTACTAATTGTTCGGATTAACCCATTACCTCATAGGCTATTTTAGATACAATCTCCTTGAATAATTCTACCGAAAAGGAGCATTAACTAGAGAAAGGAAACTTTTAGAATTTTGTAGTTTGAAACCATTGTGATAAATAGAGCATTTGCTCCTATAGGAGCAAATGCTCTATTTATCACAATGGTTTCATAAAGTAACTTCTACAGAGTCGTCCAAAGTCGTCAATATGAGGGAATGAGTTAATGCAGTTCATATTACCGAGATGATACTGTACCTTATAGTCAAACGCATTCTTGTATCTTGTAATTTACTTTGAGGAATAGGCTAATCAAACCGTGGTTAAAACTACAGATATATGTCTAATTAGTGTATGTCTTTAAAGTTTAACAACAGCAAATCCTCTCTCGATCAAATACTGTTTTACAAAGCAGATGATGCATTTTGTTGGCACCCGTATGGCTGTATTTGTCTGGCCTTAAAATTAAAATAATACAAATAATACTGAGAGGGCTTGCGGATAACCTTTAAAGAAAGGGTTCAGTTTCTGTCGAGTCCATTTGGTCTCTACAGAACGGATAAGGCGCATTTGATTCACAAGTGTCTATAACGTTGACATGATAATATATTTAATACGGATAATTCGCAATTCGTTCACAAGTTTCTAATAACCTTGACATGATAATATGTTTTGCATAATAGTCGCTATTTCTTTTTTAAATTTACAATATAATTTCTGCAGACAACAGTAACAACAGACACAGCGACCTGTGATAGCAAATATATGCCCATGTGTTTCATTTGCCACGCATTTCTAGTTTCATATGTGTATTTAACATTTTACTCTATATGAAAATTCATGTAATAAACAATGACGTCATTAATATTAATTGGATTAACCCTTCGCTTGCTACTCACGTCAATATACCTACCTGTAAATAGTGAAGACCCAGATGAGACAGCTCCTGCAGGAGCTGTCTCATCAGGTCTGCACTATTTACAAATTGATCGTGCAGCCAGTGCACTCCAGAGCAGTGATTTCACAGCGAAATACTTGTACACAGTGAAAATATATGTAATTATACAACAGGGCATGGGTAAAGAAGGAGAAATGTGTTTTAAAAATCCAGCAAGCGAAGGGTTAATTTTTATAATGGCACATCAGTACAGGACATCTTTGGTCGTGACAGAAATTGTAGAATCATATCTATATCTTCTACTGGAGTCGTCTAACTGGGTCTGCTCTGTTTGCAAATGCGTACTTATGGTGGAGATGGTTAACCTATTACTCAGTGAACATTCATGTAAGAAATTACGGCACCAAACATATTAAGTAAATATTTGTTTTATAAAGACACTGAACAAGCGAATTTATTTTCATGACATAAGCTGCAGAATCATATTTATATGATTTCATCAGCAAACAGGAACAAACCTCCTATTATTGTCCGAGTTCTTTCGCCTCTAAATAAAGTCCGTCTGTTAAGAATATCGTGTGTTTCAGATGTCGATTTTTCGCAAATTTCTTTTCTAAAACAAATGTCAAACAGTTTGAATCCTGATCAGTGGTCGAGTTATCACTTATTCGAAAATGGCGGCAGACGAATTAACCAGACTTCATCTCACCTGCACGAAGAATGATGACTTGATAATGTAACAATAGTTATTCCTTTCAAAGGTATATTAAAGTTAAATACGTACAAACAGACATTAGTTAGGCGCGTTATTTACGTTGGTGGATAATTGACGAAGAAATGCATGAATTCATTCTGCTTGTTGCAAATTGTTCTCCCCGTGTATCTCATAATACATCTTTCGTCATGGAAAAACACTTTAACTAAAAAAAGACAGATATTGAAGACCAATAGTTTACTTAATCCATTACCTCATAAGCTAATTTTAGACACAACCTCTTTGAATAAATCTACCGAAAAGGAGCCTTAACTAGAGAAAATGAAAATTTTAGAATGTGTAGTTTGAAGTGATAAATAGAGCATTTGCTTCTATAGGAGCAAATGCTCTATTTACATTGTATCACAATAGTTTCACAAAGTGACTTATACAGAGTCGTCAAAAGTTGTCAATATCAGGGAATAGGTTAACTTACAGGTCGACAACCACTGAAGTAATTCAAACAATTTTGAGAATGCAGTCAAGTAATGGAACATTAGAATTGTTCAGAATATAATTTTTTATGACTTCACTAAAAATGAGGAATTAATGGTTAAATTTATAGAAATTTATCAAAACGTATAGTAACAGTAATGCAGAAACACTGTATAAAGTGACCAAATCTAGGCAACAAATTCTCAGAAGTAAGTCCTATGAATCAGATACGTCATTTAAATACAGGTAGAACATGTTCGTTAGCGTATCAGTTACATTAATGAGTTGTTGGGGGAAATTCGCCTGCTTGGTACAACACTCCCGAGACAGTTCTTACTCTACCTGTTGGTCTGTAAGTCTTGATCGCTGCTGGTCGACAAGATGAACGGTGCCTCTGACAGACGTGTGTCCATTACAATGGCGAAAGAAGCCTTAGAAAGAAAAAAATCTGAAGATGTGGTAAAATTGGACAGACGAGCCTCCGTGGACGTTTCCGAAAAAGGAGAATATAGAAAAGTTCAAAATGACATGGGGATTTTATCATTCCGAGTTAGGTCTCTGGAAGAAAAAATGGAAAGAATAGTAAAAGGTGAGAACATTAAAATGTGTACAGCATGCTGATACTTTTAGAACTAATGTTTAATGTCAAATGTGGAACTCTTCATACAAAGTATATCATACGCAAACAGAGTAGGCCCTCATCAAACGATTCCTATAGGAGCCGTCTGAACTGGGTCTACACTGTTTGCAATGGAGTAGAAAGGTTTATTTATGGTGTAATGTGTTAAATAAAAAAATATGTTAGAATTATGATGCACAACTAAAATGTGTATACATGTCCCTGAAACGGAAATAATAGTTTGTATGTTTCGTTCTAAAGACACGTTCACATAATGCATTGGAATGTTGGATATATTTCATGCCTAGGTTTTGTAAAGTGAGGCGATCAGACTTTTAATATTTTCCTTTATATAAACGCATTTTCACGCCTTTGCAAACAGAGTAGACCCAGATTCTACTGTCTTTGCTTATGAAATTATAATATATCTGACTCTACCAGTATCAACACATACTGTGTGTCATTATCAAATTTTCAGCTGATAGGTATTAATGATGTAATTATTTTTACACGGATAGGCCTATCCACCAGATAAATGGTTAACTGCTGTCCTTTTATGAAAACATATCCAACCCTATTATACACGCCATACGTTTATATACCTATCACATACATGTCATACGTTTATATATATGTCATATACATGTCATACGGTTACATATACCTGCCGTATACATGTCAAACGTTTAGATAGCAAAACCAATTTGTAGATAGTTTGACCGACTCATTGTTTACTGAGAGTAGGGGCTTGAAGCATGTTGATAAACGCTTTATTCTTATTTACAATACATGTATTGCTGAAAATATACAAAACTTCAAGAAAGAAATCATACCAAGAGCAATATTTGACTGGATAATAATTACAGCCTGCTATGCACTTTTATAAGGTACAGCAACATCCCTCTAATGCGACCACCTAACAGAGGTATAATTCTGGGTAGTAGAGGCAGGTGGTAGCTTTATGCATGACAAAAGTAATGCAGAAAGCTCCTAGAGGAATTTACTGCATAACTTTTGTCCTGCATTAAGCAACCACCTGCTTATAACGACACCCATGTTTATTCATTAAGTGGTCTCATTAGAGAGGTTCTACTGTACAGCAAATCACGTTTTCTATGTAGTATATTTCTTTGGTTAAACATTTTTCATAGAAAGAGACATTGGCATTTAAACTGCTTTGCAAATTATTTCTACACAATTGTTCACCCTCTGCAATCAGCTCGTCCACCAAAATACAACCAATCAGTGTGTCAAACAATTTGGATCCTGATGAGACACCGAATTACGCGGGGTCACATCAGGATTCAAACTGTTTGCAAAGTTAAGCATGTATCCGCCGAGAGCAGGCTAAAGATTAATACATAAATCGCCCGCCAAAAAGGGGGAAAACATGTTTTTGTATATTACATGTGTAACATAATCATATACAGCGGTTTATGAACTATAGACGTATCGTTTTTAAACGTAGACATTATTTCTGATTACAGAAGCGGGCCTTGATCTAAAAGGCAGCATGGGTCTGAAGAGTGTCGCCTTTACTGCTCGCCTACGGTGTAACGTCAGTGTGAGCTCTCACCAGCCCGTGCCATTTGACGATGTCTTGACCAACTATGGCAAACTCTATGACAGCTCCACCCACTCATTCAAGATCCCGTTCACTGGGCGTTATCTATTCTCTGTGACAATCAGAGCGCAGTACCAGAAACAAGCATGCGCTGAGATAGTCACAGAATCCATGGTGCTAGGCCAAGTTTCAGCAGGAGACACCGAAATTGAACGAGCCACTTCTACCGTCACCGTGGTGGCGTCACTCGATGAAGGCGACGAGGTCCATGTGAGAAACACCAAAACCTGGACTGGTCACTATTTCGGGGAGGGTTATTGTGTATTTACGGGAATTTCGCTGGAATAACGCATACACATTTATATAACTTTTAAAAGTATGAAATATGCAAATGTGTTTGAAATATTAGATGAAACAGAACATTTGTGGTTGAACTACTACGATCTGGACATGAATACGATTACAAATATATGAAAGCAAGATAGTAGAAGTAAAGGTCAAGTGTGTTCAAGTGTAAATCAATTTGATTGCGCTACCATTTCTCCAGCTTTTAACCATATACTCCAAGAAACTTTCATGGCAGACTGCACCAGTTATGGACATTGGTTAATTGATTATTTGATATTGTTGTATAAAACACATTAAAACAAAGCTATGTCAAATACAAATTTAGTATAGAATCTGATCAAATATATTCTATAAGCAATCAGAGCAGACCCTGATCAGACGGCTCCTACAGGAGCCATCTGATCTGGGTCTACTCTGTTTGCAAAGGCGTCTAAATACATATTTGTGGAGTAAAGGATAAAACAGACTATATTGTAAGGTTGTTATAAGCGTATATTTAACGGTGTATATGCAATATAATTATAAATATATGTTGGATGAATGAATTAATGTGTTTTAATCACGATTTTTAATCTTATTTTTAATTTGTCAACTGATTTTAATAAAACTCACCCACACATTTACGCACAGATTAAGCACATATCAGCCTATTCACTATTTTGTATATCGTTCTATATATATAGCGAGAGAAGTTGCGCTATATGCTTAAGTGTATAAATGACCATGGTCACATATTGTATCGCTTGTTTGCTGTACAGCCATACTTCTTTAACCCGTACAGTGCGGTACACGAGTCACTTATGACAGTGGCAAACAGTGTTGACCCAGATGAGAGGGCTTCAAGAGGAGCCCTCTCACCAGTGTCTGCACTGTTTGTTATGTTTTCTTTAGAAAACTCCCTAAATATTGACCTTTGTTCAATTTTTGGAATAGTCCATTTGAAAATACAGCGTTGTACGGGTTGACACTGTAGTAATATGTGTAGTAAGTAACTCTTATTCTGCGAGAACCGAGTACATGTATATACGATTTTCGTAAACAGTGTAGACCCAGATCAAAAAGATCATATTGGTCAACGAACATATTTTCTTGATTGATGAAGTTTTATACAATTTTTTGATTGATTAATATTCAGAAAGGGAGGAGGCAATTTAATTATTCAGCGTATTAAGGGTTAATGTGATTACTAGTTAACTATTGTAAAACTATACAGAAATATGTGTAAGCATGTCAGGTGGAATAAACGATTGACTGAACGTATACAATGTGTCCTACTTGTATAATTGTCCTACATGCGTTTAAACATGACCACTGGTATCATCATATACATATAGTATTACAGTAGAACATGTCAAAAAGAAGTCTAAAGTTCTATGCATTTGTTTGGCAGGTGGTATGCTTAATGGAGGTAAAAAATAATGTAGAAAGCTCTTATAGGATCTTTCTGTATTACTTTTGTTCTGTATGAAGCCACTGCCTGCTGTTAAGACCCATGTGTTCAATAAATGAAATACCGCTTAACACATTATCTCATAGGCTATTTTTAGATCAAACATCTTTGAATAAATCTACCGAAAAGGAGCATTAACTAGAGAAACGAAAATTTTAGAATTTTGTAACTTTAAAACCATTGTGATAAATAGAGCATTTGCTCCTATAGGAGCAAATGCTCTATTTATCACAATGGTTTCACAAAGTGACTTTTACAGAGTCGTCAAAAGTCGTCAATATGAGGGAAAGTGTCAATGGAGGTAAAATAATACAGAAAGCTCTTATAGGAGCTTTCTGTATTACATGTGTTCTGTATTAAGCCACTACCTTCTTTTAAGACCCATGTGTTCAATAAATGAAATACTGCTTAGGACATGCTCTTCTGTAATTCGTATCCTGCTAACCGCGATCTGACTCGTATTTGCTTATACAGTAAAACCTCTCTATAACGGACACTAAGTTGTGCTAATTAGTTGGTATCTAGGGCAGGTGACTGATTAAAGCAAGGTGAAAGTAAAACAGAACGCCCCTATAAGAGCGTTCTGTTTTACTTTCACCATGCTTTAAGCAGTCACCTGCTTTTAACATAAAACACTTGATATAATTTAGCGGTCGTTATAGAGAGGTTTTACTGTAGTTTGGATCCAGATGACATGCTGAGTGACTCTGGGTCTCATCAGAATCTAAGCTGATTGACACTCGTCCAATAGCTTTTAAAAACAGTTGATCGAAACGGAAGTAGTCATATTTACACTAGATCCAAACTTTAGTACATATTATTGTTACAGTCCGGTCGGGCGGGGGGTATATTTTCCTGATCCTAGTCAGACAGTAATAAAAAAGATGTCTAGTTATTGGTTTGTAAGGTAGGTGGTCGCTTAATTGCACCGCATTAACCAAACCACCTTCCTTTAAGGCTCCTATGTTTAATAAATGAATGGCTGCTTAGGACAGGTTCTACTGTATATAGATTCATTTTAGCTGCAAGACAATTATTTAAATAATTAATCTTTTGGTATGGTCTATTAATAGCCAAAATATCAAAGCACATGGTTTGCTTGGAAAATAGATAAATGTGTGTTTAAATACACGAAGAAAATTATTGAATATACACAACAGTGTAATTAAAATTGATTAATCCTTTTCTCCATTGGTTATGTTTAGACCCAACCTCTTTGAATGAATCTACCGAAAAGAAGCATTTACTAGAGAAAAATTTTGTGGTTTGAAACCATTGTGATAAATAGAGCATGTGCTCCTATAGGAGCAAATGCTCTATTTATCACAATGGTTTCAAGAAGAGGTTATTACAGAGGCGTAGAAAGGTTTTTTATGGAGGAAAGGGTATACCTTGATCAGCTAGCTCCTATAGGAAGCGTATGATCTGGGTCTACCCTGTTTACATGAAAAGGGTGTTAAGACAAGATAGCTTCATTAATATCACGAGGATAGGATAATACAATAGAGCCTATCTTAACGCTTCCCCTGTTCAACATTAATGTAAGAAATCGTTACATTATGAATATTTATTTCACTTTTCTACTGAAAACTTTTCAAGGAAATGTTTTGCATTGACAAAAGCTCTAGAATCAGATCTATATCATGTCAAAAGCAAACATAGCAGACCCTGATCAGACGGCTTCTATGGAAAAATTCTGATCTGGATCTACTCTGTATGAAAATGATCTGTTTGCAAATAATCATAATCACATCAAAAGTAGCTTAAAGCAGGTCAAAAGTAATGCATAGAGCTCCTATATGATATGTATGCATTACTTTACCCTGCATTTAGCCACCTATGACAGGTTCTACTATAATTCAGTAAGCTCCTATAGGAACTTTCTGCATTATTGTTGTCCTGCATTAAGCTACCATCTGCTTTTAAGACTCTTGTGTTCAATAAATGAATTGCCGCTGTAGCTCTGCAAGATATGGTTCGATGACAGAACAAACAATGTTTATTGTTGTTTTGAAGACAGACACCGGAGTGTGATCTTGCAATATTACTAATAAATTACATTCACGAAACTCCTAATCATATTGAGCCGTGAGGAACTCTTACGGTGAATACAGTTTATTGAGTTATTTTGAGACATCAAAATCTGATATCTGTCTTAATAAACAACATAACGATTATAAAGATATCATGCAAGAGATTACGACATTCCATAAAGTATGAAAATATATAATAAAAACTTTTCTTCATTAGAGCTACAGATAAAGGTGCGTACTCAAATACTCAACTACTACACCGTCAATTTTTAATACCTATATATCTTTACTCAGTGGTTATTACATATGGTTTTATTTGTTTCATTCATCATTAATCTGTAAAGTCAAATAATTCAATTTCATTGGCTTTGTAACAAATAGTGTAGACCCTGATCAAATGAGCAATATTTGATCCGGGTCTGCACTTTTTGCAGTATTATCTGTCTGACTACTTACGGTAATTAAGGTAATCAGTGTTAAACCATTTAAACTTTACATGTATTCTAATTCTGGTGATTCACATAATTATGTAAGCGTGGTTTGTACAGTTTTACAGTAAAACCTCTCTATAACGGCCACTTAATTACATCAAGTAATTTGTGTTAAAGGCAGGTGGTTGCTTAAAGCAAGGTGAAAGTAAAACAGAACGCTACCATAGGAGCGTTCTGATTTACATTCACCTTGCTTTAAGCAGCCACCTGCCCTAATATGTCAACTAATTAACACAATTTAGTGGCCGTTATAGAGAGGTTTTACTGTATAATACAGGGGTGTGTAAAAGCGGCTGGTTGCTTAATTCAGGTTAAAAGTTCAATTAGGAGCTTTTTGCATAACTTTTGTCCTGCATAAAAATCCAGAAATATAGTTCTTTCTTTTGATGGTCGTATTAGTGAGACTTGACTGTAGTCGCAATTGTTCGTTAAGTCAAAAGCTGTAAAAATGTTCATTCGGTTCAGAAATGAGTTAATTCAAACAGAAAGAATTCTTTTCCCGTGTTCCACAAAGTGGTTTTGCACGTGGTATGTGCATAATATATTAATTTGTCAGAGAAGCTCATTAGCAAACAAGAACACTCAACTTCTTTCTGCTGATAAGTAAAATATCTTCACTCTCTTTACAAATGTGATGAACCCTCTTACAATAAATGCATTTTTAATTGAAAACCTGAGACATAATACATATCTCGTGTAATTGACATGCAAGGAATTCATGTACCGTGAATACTTTGTATTCCGATATAATATACATACAAATAGAACTCTACCCAAATAGAATAATCCTATTGAAAATAACTTCCTGACGATTATTCAGAGAAAGAGAATCACCTACAGCAAAACCTTTAGCATAAATATCGGTCTTGGAGACAGTTGACAGCTTAGTGCAGGGTGATTTTCACCCTGTACTAAGCAGCAACCTACCTAAAAGTATCTAAATTCCGGTTTAGCAGGATTTACTGTATATGTACATTTAGTGTTTAACCCTTTCGCTGCCAAACTCTGTCGTCTGCTAACTTTGTCGTCTGCTACAAATTTTCATTTTTTTTATTTTCTTCATTTTTGTTTCAAAAGCATAGTAACAGTAACAAATAGTTTGGATCCTGATGAGACGCCGAGTTACTCGGCGTCTCATCTGGATCCAAACTGTTTGCATAAGTAATCACAGATCCGGCATTGGCAGCGAAAGGGTTAAAAATTAAGAATAATTCCGATTAACTGACAAATAATTCGTTTAGCCAATTATATATGTAAGTAACGTAGTTTGTTATACATAATAACGCACATGTGCTTTGTAATGAATTGTTCAAATGTATGAATTCGATCGCGACATTATTCTATAAAACTATTTCCATATGTTCAGAATGGAATGTCACGTTCCTGTCTAATTATAGAATCCACACGATATGAAAGGAAATATCTGGAAGAGTTTGAATAACAAGAAGTTCATGTTCCTCTAGGAGCCGTCTGATCTGAATATACACTGTTGACATAAATACTTTCGTTTCCCGTATTCAGAGGATTCATTGTATTGTCAGAAGCATAGAATTTGACAAACTGGTGACGATTTAGTACGCGCGTGTGTGCGCGCATGCGTGCGTGCGTGCGTGCGTGCGTGCGCGTTTGTGTGTATGTGTAGATATCATAGAAAATGGAATGTATTCAATCGCACTTTATGAAAAAGAATTAAAACTACAGAGGTCTGGGTACGATGCGTAAATTAAAATATTTTAAGCATGGCTCTTTTTCTCCTCGAGGTGATTCTAAAGAGTGGCCGCAACAGATGGTTTGGTGAAAAAATAACGATATTGGTATTTGAATACCACACATATCTGTAATATAAAATGTAATCTGTACTATAATAATAAAAAAAAACTAACAAAATAGCAGAATTGGTTCCTGAAATACAAAACCTAGGTGGAAAATTCTTGGTATGTCTTTTTGTATTTTAACGCAATATAAATTTCGCCTGCAAACAATATCGCCTGCTTCAAGTTCCTCCCATTTCTTCTGCAAAACGTAAGTAGTGTGTCAAAATATTTCAATCCTGACGAGTGTCTCATTTCGATCCAAACTGTTTGCTGAGGTTGTCATAAATTCGCCCAATGTAGCAAGGCCTCTTAGTAGTCACTCTCCGGCATTTTCATACTGACAGCATAATGAGGAACGAATAAACGTGCTGTAATTTATTCTTAAAGCAGTGCTCTTAAATTCTACTTAATTCAATGCACTTTAAGCGTGCTGTGCGCAAAATATAACAAATCATATAACACATATAACCAAAAAATATTTTAAGATCCAAACTATTTGATGGTGTTATTTAAAATTTGTTTCATAAACACAAAAAACATTTTAAAATTAATAAAAAGGTAAATTGTGTAGACAACAATGCTTGGCACGGATAAAATAACACTTTCCCTCACATTAACACATTTTCGTGCATTTGCAAACAGAGTAGACCCATATCATACGACTCCTATAGGAGCCATCTGATCAGGGTCTGCTTTGTTTGCTTTTGGCATGATACAGCTTTTGTCAAAGCCAAACATTTCCTTAAAAATTGATGTTATTTTTTTTTCTCAGTAGATGAATATTGAACAGGGAAAGGGTTCAGGTTGTCAATACCATAGATAAGGAGCGGTTTAATGGAACACAATAGTTCATCTTTGATTGTATACAGTAAAACCTCTCTATAACGGCCACTGAATTACATTAAGTATTTTGTGTTAAAGGCAGGTGGCTGCTTAAAACAAGGTGAAAGTAAAACAGAACGCTCCTATAGGTCCTATAGGAGCGTTCTGTTTTACTTTCACCTTGCTTTAAGCAGCCACCTGCCCTAAAAACCAACTAATTAAAATAATTTAGTGGCCGTTATAGAGAGGTTTTACTGTATTACATTAGCGTCATCTTTTGTCATAAACTGTCATAATTGCCTAAATCAAGGATTGGGCATTGTCCAGTGTTTGCAAGAACACTTGTTTATACACGGGTATTGTGTTTACTCATTTTCTTGTTGAAGAAAGTATTGGTAAACCAAACTTCTACATGTATGAGCTCTTCGCTTCTATGATTACATATGCAAAGAGTTTAGATCCAGATGAGACGCCGAGAAATTCGGGTCTCATCAGGATCCAAACTGTTGCTGTGTTAAAGTGTTTTGAAAGGAAAGGGAAGAAAATAAAATAAATGAAAACTGTAGCAGACGACATATGTTGCAGATGACAATATTTGCAGGTATATTTGGCAGCGAAATAGTTATGCCGTTACAACAGGCATATGGAAGTACAAATTACAACATAAATTATGTCAACGCTGAATTTTCCAATGAACTATCCCAAAATACAAACAGGCAAAGCTAAATGTGAATTTTCGGGGATTCATTTAAAGAATTGTGTAACATGATATTGTAGGTCGCAAAGTGGGGGTTCCTCTAGGAGTCCTCTCTTATGGGTCTACACTGTTTGCAAAGGACACTAGTGATTCGTTTCCGACACTGAATTGATTCCCACTCTCTGTGTTGAATATTCCTAGTGGAAAAGTCCGTCAATGTTTAATTATAGAGTCCACTCTGCATGAAAGGCTTAAACCCGTTAGAGAACATTGACTGACAAACAGTGCAGACCATAATCTGAGGGCTCCTTTAGGAGCATTCTGATTATGGTCTTCACTGTTTGCAAATGACAGTGCATGCATTCCCCGCACTCAAATGGTTAACCGTCTAATTGTAATTAATATACTTTGAATTGCATTGAATAAGAATGTTGATGAATGTGGCCAACTCCACTTGTAGTTGCCATTATAAATGCATTAAGTGTTCTATTAGTTTTAATGATGTTCATTGTTCTAATGATTTTCATTGTGGCATATCTGAAGAACCCAATACCAGAACATACTTTAACTCGCTTTGCGCGAAATAAGTTTCAGTCGCATATGCTGTTTCTTGTCTGATTTAACCATTTCCCTCATATAAACGCCTTTTCACGCATTTGCAAACAGAGTAGACCCAGATCAGGCGGCTCCTATAGGAGCCGTCTGATCAGGGTCTGCACTGCTTGCTTATGAAACTATAATATATCGCCTCAACAGTTTCTACCAACACCACGACATCATGTGTAAATATGCCATTAAAAATATGAATCTAATAAATATTCATGATGTCAGTATTTCTTTCATGATGGCTGAGCAGATATTTCTTCTATTTCTTCACAAAACATGGGTGGGTGTCACACAGTTTGGATTACGATGAGACACAGAGTAAATAGATCCATACTACAAATACACTCATTGCAGCGCGCCCTAAAATTCGCTTTCAGGTCAT